>CM076574.1:385840474-386006656 GCA_034641835.2 Pinus albicaulis
TGCAGTATGCTTAACATCTCTTTATTTTATAACATTAACATCTAATAGGTACATGAGATAACCATTAGACTGTGCTTACTGTTTTACTATTCAGTAGCAAAGTTTTCACTTTCTGAATTTGATGCAAACTTCACATAATAAACTTGGTTCTCTGTTTGTCCATCTTCTGTTGCTGGTGAAGAAGATAATTGATGTGCATTCCGTGAATGCTGATCATAAAATTGAACTTTTGGCACATCAATCTGGATGTAGCTCTGTGACTGCAAGCACCTATTGCATCATCCTCTATATTCAGTTTTTTCCTTTTTGCTGACTGCCCCCTTGCATTTCCTCATTCTGCTGATAAATCATTTGCAATGTATTGCGTCTCCCGTTTACATTAGGGATATATCTATTCTCCTTGCCTTCCTACTCATATAAGACTGATTGTTTTCTGAATATTTAAATTATTTCCAGCTATTCTATTGCTGTACTTCACATAATTGATAAAAATATAATGATGGATTCTGTTGTCTTTCAGCATTATGAAGGGGATGTTAGAGACCTTGCTTTGGATTTCACAGTAACAGAGGAGGTTTTTGGAAATCTAGTGGTTATTGAGCTTAGACCAGGTGGTGCTAATATGACTGTTACAAATGAAAATAGGTTACAGTATGTACATGCAATGGCAGACTACAAACTTAATCGGCAGGTAACTGTGGTTTTCAATGAGATCTATATTGACAGCTATAAAAATTCCAACATATAGTTATTTTGTTATCTGGATTGCTATAGTTTTCATGCAAGATAGCTGTAACTATTTGTTAACAAACTTGTCAAATCATTTGATTGCAGATCCAGCCACTAATAAATGCATTCAATAGAGGATTATCGGATTTGATTTCACCATCGTGGCTGAGCTTATTTAATGCAAAGGAGTTCAATCAAGTAGGATGTTATTCTTCTTAACACATTTTATAAAGGTGTATTAGATTATATTTTGCTCTCTTGATAAAATTCAATTAATCAAGAAGAAAACAACTATATAATCAGGCCATCTTAGCTCCTGATCATTATCAGTCACTATCTGTCAATTTCTTTATCAAGTTGGTTAGACTAGGGGGTATACGTTGTCTGACACTTGAACAAAGGATTTCATTGAGAAAAGAATTCTATGGGCTAGGCATTGGTTCATGTATGTGAAGGACTTCTAGAATTAAATCATGCTGCTTGGACATTAGCAGACAGTTTGAGCTGGCAGTGTGTTGATCAATTTATCCCTCTTTAGGTTTCTATGGTTGTCTTAATTTGTCTTGTCCAAGAAAGTATAATATAGCTAGACTGCTCCATACCTCTTATTTCTCCAAATCATATTGATTTTATGAGCTTTGTTTATAAAAAAAGACTTCTTTGATAGTACTGCTCTGTCATTCTATAGCTAGCTTTGTTTCTTTATACTCCTGACACTGAAATCCTTTGTTTGATTGAGCTATATCTTCCAGTAACTTCTCTCTCATCTGGCCACCATTTATGCAGCATGAAATCCATCAAACTGAAAATGTACATATTTGTACTTGTATGCCATTTTCTGCCTGCGTCAACTCTTACATAAAAGTCATTATTTTGTTCTTGATATTGTCCACTTGTAGATTTGTAGCTATCTAATTTGTGCCATTGCAATAATCCCTTGATTTTCTTGTATAGCTGCTTTCTGGGGGAGAGCATGACTTTGACGTTGATGACCTGAGAAACAACACTCGGTATACAGGTGGTTACTCTGAGAGCAGTCGAACTGTTAAATTATTTTGGGAGGTGAGTTATTGCGCTTTTAAGTTTGACTTTCATCATAGTATGTTTTAAAATGCATGATATTTGCAATGTTCCTCGCTGTCTTTGGTAAGATAAATTTATTAGATGTTTTGTTTGAGCTGATGATAGTTTAGTATTATACAATTTTGGACCCACAATAAATCTGAATGGCTTTAACTCTGATGTGTAAATTAAAGGTTGGAGCTTTCAATTTGAACACCTGGATAAGGTTGGAGCTTTCAATTCGAAACACATCATTTTAGCCATGAAATGGAATGTCAGATCATTTTTGAATGCTCTGAATTCACCGAATGATATGAGAATTGTTTACTCAAAAAATTGTAGTGCACTGCCTTTTCCAAAGGAAGGCAATCACAGACAACCACATCGTATAACACAACTCTTTGTGAAAATCTCAGATCATCCAAACGTTGTCTAGGAGTGGCCTTTCAGATCGTGAACAAGTAACTGTGTTTTGGTTGAAGCCATGCCCAGAAGGTCTTGGCAATTGGAAATTGCTATTAGACATGCCCCGCTGTTTCTTCTTTTCGACATTAAACACAGAGCAAATGATGACATGTAAATAATTTGTTGATTGGATTGCGGGTTAAGACAAAAGGTCCTATAAGATGGTCCTAATTAGTCGGGCTACTAGTTGTCTCCCTACCTATCATATACATGGATATCTATGTTTCTAAAGCCCTTGAACCCATGTGTCCTCCCAATTTTGAATTTCACCTAAAAAATCTGCAAAATAACATATGAAAAACGGCAATGCAATAGCTGTTCGACCAGCAAGTTAGTGGGCGAACAAGTTTATAAAATTCTGTCTTAAAATGTGGAATAATCTGTAGCATCATCTTTTAAACGAGAGATAAAATAGCTAGAAAGCACATTTAAATAGTAGATTTAACCACTGAAAATGGCTTCAAAAACTTTTACAAAATTGCATAAGTTACCATTAAGACGTCAAACATTTCAAAGAAATTGAATGGATAAAAGCCAAGCTTTATTCGGCAAAGTGCAAGGGGCTAGCTGCACCAAGATGACTATTATAGAATCAATGATAATGATATTCATACGATAGAGTAGAAGCTAGAGGAGAGAAAGAATAATGGAGATAGGAGAGAGTGAGTAATGGTACTCCTTGCTGAAGACAATGCGATTTGTGAGCTTGGTCTCAACTTGTATTTCTAACCCCTTCCCCCTTATAATTCCTGCAATTCACATAGGAAAAGTAGGAGGTCGAATTACCCAAAAATTGCAATCCATGTGCACTTGCAAAAATCATGTAGAGTTAACTTGCCATCCATTAAAGTGAACTGTATAAAAATTGAATGAAGTGGAAAATGCTTGAGTTCCACTGAAGTAATTCTGAGTTGGAGATAAAAAAACATTCTTGAGCACTACTTTAGTAAATTTGATCCTTGGGTAGACTTTGCATTTTTGAAATGGGATAAAAATAACATTAAATTAATTCTGGAAAAGTTGACTTGGTATAAGAATATTCTTGGAATATCATAGGATTTTCGACTTGGTAAAAAATATTGTAAATTTTTGTAGATGTTCTATGCTAGGAGCAATTTTACTTTTCTCACAGCAATTATACAAATAGTTAAGCA
This sequence comes from Pinus albicaulis, assembly GCA_034641835.2. Classification (NCBI taxonomy): domain Eukaryota; kingdom Viridiplantae; phylum Streptophyta; class Pinopsida; order Pinales; family Pinaceae; genus Pinus; species Pinus albicaulis. The sequence goes on from CM076574.1 coordinate 385,843,885, forward strand.
AAATGCAGATAGAACATATAAGTGGATCTTACAGAAGACAAATCAGAAACAGGAAAAATGTGTTGGTTCGTTACGGCGGTCAACAGGATGCTTCAACCAGCAAAGTCTCTTTGGTCAGCCAACCCAGCATGTGTCACAACAGTCCTCCAATCAGCAAATGAGTCAAACCAAGTCAACTCCAAAAAAGTCAACGCTGTCCTGAAAAAGTCAACGCAGGGCAGCAAGCTAAAAGTCAACGCAGCAGCAGATTGGTCAACCTTTTGACCTCGATTTTTGTGCCAAGTAGTACGGCCTTCCAAAATCGAACTTCCCACAAGTTTTCAGCCCAATCGGACCATGCGTTGACCAAAGTCAACGCTGGTCAAACTTTCTGCAAAACCCTAACTGCAGAAAATCGTCCTTCAACTCAGCCGTATTGTTTTTGTCCTTCTTCTCCTTCACACGTGTGGCTGAACTCGTCCTCCAAGGAGCTCGTACTAAATCAGATGAGAGAAGATGTTGTGAGTTGTGTTGTGATGAAATGCTCTCCAACTTTGCCTGTATTTATATTCATCATTGGGGCGTGTGACACATCTGCTGGGGGCGTGCAACCTTAAGGCCGACCTGCACATATAATTTATTAAGAATAATAAATTCAAAATAAATGTTCTGCTCATCGGATTAAGACATATTATATATGGATTTTACACCTCTCCGAAAGAAGATTCCAACAAAAATATTAGCCTCTTAATCTGAGCATCATAACATGGAGTTTGGACCTAGTTGTCCAAATTTAACACTCCCTCTCAACTAGGGAGAACTCCATCCATCAGTGCAATCAAACATCGTGCATCATCCCGCCGTAACTTGCTTTGTTGGCCTCTTTATTTCATAACAGAAGTGGGTCAGTCACAAAGACATCATCCCCCGACTGACATAATCAGTCCAGAGGTTCAAAACCTCTATCAAACTCATGAAGAGTATCCAACCAACCCAAAGTTGGTTCATCTGACCCGAAGTCAGGCAGAGGTCCCAGACCTCACTAAACTTGATCCCAGATCAACTGGTTGGATCGTGCCATCCTAGATAGAGAGTACGACAATCTCTGATGCGTCCATCAGTCTTTGCTAATAGTCTCTAGCTTTCCCCACCTCATTGGCCAAATGAGAGGTACTTCCCATGAGCCCTGAACTCAATGGGTAGGATGCATACGGGGCACAGATAAATGAGAGGCGAACCAGCTCAATAATCACAAGGGTGGGGCAGAAACATTATGAGTGCTTATAGCTCCGAGAAGCTATCCCCAAAGCCCCCCAGAGCTCCCAGAGCTCATCGTCCAACATGACCCACATCATAGGGTCTTTCCACGACACCAAGACTCTCACGGAAGGTTAGAAACTTGACCTTCCCCAGGGGCTTAGTGAGAATATCCGCGACCTGCTCATCAGTTCCTATATGATCGAGCCTTATGGCGCCTCGCTGTACCATATCCCGGATAAAGTGGTACCCGATATCAATATGCTTGGATCGGTCGTGGAACACAGGATTCTCAGTCATACGAATCCCACTCTGATTATCACAGAGTATCACAGTGGTATCTAGCACATGTCCAAACAGCTCACTAAAGAGCTTCCACAACCAAACTGCTTCACAACAGGCCATACTAGCAGCAATGTATTCGGCCTCCGCGGTGCTCAAAGCCACCGACTTCTGCTTCCTGCTCATCCATGAGATCGAAGCAGAACCAAGATTGAAGCAACATCCCGATGTGCTCTTACGATCCACCACACTGCCAGCCCAATCGGCATCAGTATATCCACGGAGTGTCACACTCCCGGCAGTGTATCTCAGCCCATGGTTTATCGTGCCCCGAAGATATCTCAGAAGATTCTTGGCACCAACCCAGTGAAAATGATGAGGCTCAACCATCAGTTGACTCAAAGTGTTCACTGCAAAACATATATCTGGTCGGGTGTTCACTAAGAACATCAAAGCTCCTATGAGTTGACGATACTCAGTAGGATTGGCCAAGATAGGCCCAGCAGCGCTGCCACTCAACTTCTTAAAGTTGAGTTCCACCGGTGTATTAACGCGACTTGCAGTCCACCATACCAAATCTTTCCAGAAGTTTGACAATGTATTTTCCTTGAGAAAGGAAAATCTCTTGAGGTCTTTGCCAGACCTCCAGGCCTAGGAAGTAGTGCATTAGTACTAGGTCCTTCATCTCAAACTTAGCAGCAAGCTCCCTCTTGCATTGATGAATGAGAGGGTCAACACCTATCAGGAAGAGGTCGTCCACATACAACACTAGAATGAGAGGCTTTCCTTCCACAACCTTGAAGTAAAGGTTTGGATCAGCATTGCTTCGAGTGAAGCCCAGCTTCATCAAGTAACTATCCATCCTCTCATACCAAGCTCTGGGTGCTTGCTTTAACCCATAGAGGGCTTTCTTTAACCTTCAACAAGCAGACATGAGTGTCTCGATCCTCGAACTTCAAATCCCGTGAGGTTGTTCCACATACACCTTTCCTTATTGCACCATGCGTAAAAGCGGCCTTGACATCCATCTCCGATGAAGACTCCATCCTTGCGTAAAGGAAGAAGGGGTTATGATTGATCGAATGGTGGTATATCGTGCCACAGTCCAAATATGTCATCATAGTCTATTCCTTCCTTTTGAGAGAAGCCACAGGCAACAAATCTTGCCTTGAAATTTTCAACACTTCCATCAAATCCATGCTTGATCTTGTAGAGCCATTTTGTAGTGACAATTGATTTTTCCTTTGGTCTTGGAACCACATCCCAGACATAATTCTTCATTATGGACTCATATTTTTTCGTGCATAGCATCCTTCTAGACTTGATTCTTTACGACTTCCTGAAAAGATCCAGGTTCATATTGTACAATAGTACTCATGGCAGCCAGATACCCTTGGTATCTACACCACTTCTTGCTTTCTTAGGATGTCCCCCTCAGGGCAGCATGTCCCTCAACATCTTTGAGAGTGTCCCTGAGCCATGATGGTCTCTTTCCTAGAGAAGGGGGTGGATCAATAGGGTCCATTGGCCCTTCAATATCAGGCATAGTCTCATCCTGGGGTTCTTCCAGATTTCCAGGTCTTTCTTCATGCTTTTCTTCAGATCTAGGAAGATCTACTACTTTCTTCAGGGAAGCATCTTCGTCAAAAGTGACATCATGGCTTATCTCTACTTCCCTTTGACCAGGTACACAGACTCTATATGCCTTAGAAGTCTCACTGTAGCCCACAAACATTCCTTTCTTCCCAGTAGCATCCAGCTTACTTCTCTTTTCTTTCGGCACATGAAAATAGACAGGACATCCAAAAATTCTAAAATGTGAGACATCAGGTTTCTTACCAGAGAAAACCTCTTCGTGAGTTTTGGAGTCCAAAGCGGAATGAGGGCATCGGTTTTGAATGTACACAGCAGTATTTGCAGCTTCTCCCCACAGAAACTTTGGTAGACCCTGGTCACATAGCATGGCACGGGCAGCCTCCACAATAGTCCTATTCTTGCGTTCAGCAACACCATTCTGCTCAGGAGTATATGCAGTGGTAGTCTCCCTCTTAATGCCAGCTTCTCTGCAAAAGTCTTTGAACTCATTTGACTCATATTCAGTGCCATTGTCAGTTCTCAAAATCTTGATCTTCTTTCCGGTCATATTTTCCACCAAGGCTTTGAAGGTACGGAACCACATGAAAGCCTCATCCTTCTTCTTCAAGAAGTATATCCAAGTTTTGCGAGAGAAGTCATCAGTGAATGTCATGTAGTAAGAACATCCCCCCAGGGATGTCACGGGCAACATACCAGATAGATCAGAATGGACCAGTTGCAATATATCAGATGTCTTTGTGACACTTGAGGGGAAAGGTCCCCTTGTATGTTTTCCTTCAGCACGGCCCTTATATACACCTTCATGATTATTTCCAAAGTCAGGCATCCCTATCACCACCTTCCTAGCTTCGGGAAGGGCCTTGTAATGAAGGTGTCCAAATCTTCGGTGCCATAGTTCGGTTTGTCGGATAGTATCACAAGTCATAGCTCCCAACGGACTTCCTCCAACCTGGTAGAGTGTACCAACTCTAAAACCAATTGAGATAGCTTCCTTGAAGCTCTCCTTCCACATGAGCACCTTTCCATCAGAGAAAGTTACATTGAATCCTTTGTCTTCCATGGCAGATACAGACACAAGGTTCTTCTTCAATTTAGGTACATAGAGTACATCTTGTAAACGTAGGACTTGTCCTTGAGACAAGTGGAGGGTCACAGTCCCTGTCCCTTTCACAAGATAAGTGGCATTATCCCCAAGGATAATTTCTAGATTAGTATCCCTTTCAACCATGTCAGAAAGTGCTTCCTTGAATCCGGTGATGTGTCTTGAGGCACCACTATCGATTAGCCAGACATCCATAGTGTCGGGCAGAGATGCAGCTGAGAGAGCAGATACAAGAATATACTCATTTTTTTTATCAACAACATTAGACTCCTCATACCTGGTATTTCTGGACCTTTTAGAAGGTTGATTGTTTCCTCCAAAGTGAGCCTTCCTCTTTCCTTTGGATTTGTCATTTCTTCGGTTCCCATTCCTTCGGTTGTTGTTGTTATCATCACTATCAGGAGAATCCTTCTTGAAGGGGCATTCTCTAGCATAGTGACCAGGCCTATGGCAGGTGAAACATTTACCCTTCTTCTCTTGAGTCCTTGTTCTTCCTTTGTCCTTAGAACCACCAGAGTTCTTCTTTCGGGAATGAGCACCATAGGCAACATTTCTGTCATTATCGAATTCCTTCATCCTTGTTTCTTCTTGCATACATCTAGACAGAAGCTCATCAAAGTTAGGAATGATATTATTGTTGAGAATGGTAGTTGTGAATACTTGCCATTCATATGGGAGTCCTCCAAGTGCGGTGAGAACCATCTCACGATCAGCTATTGTCTCCCCAATAGCTAGCAGATTGTTCCTTGTTTCGGTCAATTTCAGAAAGTAAGTTTGAATAGACTCATCCCGACCCTTCTTCATATTCTTCAACTTGTTCTTGAGGAATAGCACTTGGTTCACATTGTTTACCTTGAACATAAGGATCAATTTGTCATACATCTCCTTGGATGTGCCTAGTTCAGATATGTAGGCAACCAGAGTCTTATTTATGGATTCCCTGATCAACAGCTTAGCTCTGATTTCTCCCCTTCTTATACTTGTTTCTAACAGCAGCGGTAGCATTGGATGGAGGTTCTTGAATCTTCCCTGTCACATGATCCAAGAGATCATGATCCTCCAATTTGAGATCTAATATCATCTTCCAGGCATGGAAGTCATCCCTTCCAGTCAGCTTGTCATTCTCCTTGAATTCAAGACTAGTGGAACCCATTTCTTCCGGTGATGATTGCTAAAGATAGAGTTTGTCTTCACCTCACCTCTGATACCATGTAAATTTTTGTAGATGTTCTATGCTAGGAGCAATTTTACTTTTCTCACAGCAATCATACAAATAGTTAAGCAAAATGCAGATAGAACATATAAGTGGATCTTACAGAAGACAAATCAGAAACAGGAAAAATGTGTTGGTTCGTTACGACGGTCAACAGGATGCTTCAACCAGCAAAGTCTCCTTGGTCAGCCAACCCAGCATGTGTCACAACAGTCCTCCAATCAGCAAACGAGTCAAACCAAGTCAACTCCAAAAAAGTCAACGCTGTCCTGAAAAAGTCAACGCAGGGCAGCAAGCTAAAAGTCAACGCAGCAGCAGATTGGTCAACCTTTTGACCTCGATTTCTGTGCCAAGTAGTACGGCCTTCCAAAATCGAACTTCCCACAAAGTTTCAGCCCAATTGGACCATGCGTTGACCAAAGTCAACGCTGGTCAAACTTTCTGCAAAACCCTAACTGCAGAAAAATCGTCCTTCAACTCAGCCGTACTGTTTTTGTCCTTCTTCTCCACACGTGTGGCTGAACTCGTCCTCCAAGGAGCTCGTACTAAATCAGATGAGAGAAGATGTTGTGAGTTGTGTTGTGATGAAATGCTCTCAACTTTTCCTGTATTTATATCCATCATTGGGGTGTGTGACACATCTGCTGGGGGCGTGCAACCTTAAGGCCGACCTGCACATATAATTTATTATGAATAATAAATTCAAAATAAATGTTCTGCTCATCAGATTAAGACATATTATATATGGATTTTACACCTCTCCGAAAGAGGATTCCAACAAAAATATTAGCCTCTTAATCTGAGCATCATAACATGGAGTTTGGACCTAGTTGTCCAAATTTAACAAATATCCTTGGATAATTTTAGGATTTTTGATTGAGGAGAAAAATCAATGCACATTAGGAGAGAAGAGATGGACCATGCATTTTGCCACATCACTGATGACTCTTCTGTAGGTCCAAATTGTTGAGAATTCTAGGGAAGAATGATTAGGTTTTCCTTTAGCTTGATTTCTCTTACTTCGACAAGTTCTTGTGATATTATTTAGTTCTTATTTAGTATATTAGAGTTCTTTCCATCATCAAGACAAATGCGAAACAAGAAGATCACAAAGTAGGACATCAGAGATAGGCACACAATGAGGGCCAAAACCCTTAACAAGGGGAAAACCCAGTCAAACTCTTCCTTAGTAGATTCAAATCAGATTGAGACAACCAACACTGCTTTTGACCAGAAAAAAGACCTTCCTCACTCCAAACAATCAAGTCAGCCCTTCTCCTTCTTCTTTTGCAGTCCTTGGACTAAGTATTCCATCCAACATCTTTGCTATTCCATCCCGCACCTTTGCTATTCCTGCCTGCACCTTCGCTATTCCATCTTGCACCTTTCTTTTATAATAACTTCTTTATGGTGTTAATGAAAGACTTCGGTTAGACATCTCCTCCCTTCCTTCTCTTCATGCGAAGTTTCTGATCACTTGCTTGCTTTTTCAATAGGTTGAATTGTGCTTGTATATATATTCTTCTTCAGTGAGGGCGTGACCTTTCAAGTAGGCCGACTTGACAACTGGTAGAGGCCGACTTTAAGTGCTTGAGGCTGACTTGATGGTGGAGGAGTTTTACATGACTAAAATACGTGAAATAAATTTCTTTCTTTGATATAATGAGCCCAAGAAGGGTCTAGAATATAATGATAATGATAATGACTCAAGACATAAACCTAGTAGTCTATAATGGAGGCTTTGACCTATTGACCAATGACCCAAGCATGAAATCCATGCTTTAATAAGTCAATAAAATTTTTCCTTTTCTCTCTTTTGACAGATACAATTATGAAGACCGACACTAGTTACATTCTTCAACACTCCCTCATAACTAGGGAGGTATTCATAATTACATATATACAGAGGTACATGGAAGATCTCAAAATGATGTGCTCTATGAAGAGTCACAACACATACAGTGCTACAGGCTAGATACTTGACCAGGGTATCTAACCAGGTGGGACTAAGGTGTTTTCCAAGCTTCAACCTCTATAAGTACCATCAGGCTTCTGCTCTAACACAAACCCAGGGATCTAGGTGCATATCCAAGGTCAAAGCTCTAAGACCAATGCCACCCTTCCTACTTCGGGATCTAGACATCATCACAGGCTGACCAGATGTCCTCCCAAGCGTCTTGTTGCCCCAAGATGCTTCATCTCTCCTTATCAACTAAACCAGATATATCCATCAATCCATGCATGCTTCAAACATTCAACCTTCTTATGGAGAGATTTGCACAAACACAACCCCAATTAGTAATAAACTTTCACTAGACATATTTAACACAAACCTTTGGGGTTCTTAATCATTTTGATGTTGCTTATATTATCATCATGTCAAACACATCTACTCGGAAGCTTTACTCATTCAACTTTTGAACAACACCAAACTCAACCTTAACACTTCTTTCAAAAACTTCCAAGTCTTTGTTCACAACGAATAACCATCAATATTGCTTCTACTATTCTCTGATTTCAAACATCCTCATGGCCTTTTCATCAAGGCATTCACTTCATTGGGTCTCAGTTGCATCAGGCCAATAGGGTGGCCCACGTATTTGGATTGCTTGAGGGCAAGCAATCTTGGGGCATAAGTTCTGTAATATTCCTTTTTTTGGTGTTCCTTATGACACGGTTAGGATGGACTCCCAGAGTTGGGAGCAGACAGGTCACAAGTACAGGTTGGTGTCATCAGTAGGCCCAGGGGCTTTTTGGAAGAGTTTTGAGGAGTTTCTATGAGGACTGGTGGTATTCGCTTGATATACTTCATCATCCACACAGTTTTCCTTTCGTTCTAGTGCATTTCAACAACTTTCAGAAAACTGAGTTATTTTTGGGCTTAACTCAATTAATTACGCTCAAGGTGGCATTCCAGGAGGAATACGTGATAGAACACCTTAGTGTAATAGCTCGTAGGAACCAAAAGGAGAATACCTACATGATGGGATGGTTGGACATGAGTTTCAGTGACTTGAGGAGACATGGTAGCTATTTTACTCTTTCCCGAATTAAAATGGAATATTTTAATTGGAACATAAGAGGGAAAAAGTGCTCCATGATTAAAATAATAATAAAATAGAAGGCTCTAGAGGGGTCATGAGATCCATAAAAGAAGAGGAGGAGGCCTTTGAAGAATATCTTGGATTTGATATCTTTCCTTGTATGTGAGATTGAGAACCCGATTCTCTACTCCATTGGTAGCCCCAGGATGGAATCCCTCGGGTGATTGAGAGAGAGTGGGCAAGTGCCCAACACACCTTGGTGAATTCATCCTGAATTCACAGGTGAGCTTAGCAGTGTCATTTCAGTTCAGTACAAAGGTTGGTCCTGTGCTGCAAATTATATTGGAGTAGTAGCATCAACCAGGAGAGTGTAGCCCCTTCAGGACTGCGCAGAGACAACGAAGACTGCGTAGTTCAATTTGGTGTGGGTGCTAGGAGTGGGGAGTGCAGAGGAGATTCAACAGAAGATTCAGAGGGGAGGCTATCCACCTCCAACTAGGGTATTTAGCAGCATTCCAGAGGCTTTTTCCAGCAAATTTCACCAATGGTTTGATTTCCCCCGCGGAGCAACGTTCCAAGCCCAAGAGAGCATATTTCAGCGATCGAGCTTTCAACAAACCCTTCAGGGTTTTTGTGGGTTTGTTGAGGAGAGTTCGGAGTCCAATTCCCAGAATTTTCTGAGCACAAGAGGCAAACCAACCAACATTCCGAAGTCAGCCAACAACAACATTTTCTGGACTAGGCAGTGCAGTGATTGAGCCACGCAGAGCTACTTCCAACAGGGATCTTTGCTAGGATTCAAGTTTCGTTTCAGCCTGCCTTCAGCAGGCCCAGGTGCAATCTTTTCAGCACCATACCTGTGCCCTTTTTTCGACGTAATAATAAAATGGCTCATCACTAGTTTTGGCTTCATATTCTGTGTTTAATGGTGTTTTTATTTTTGCCGTAGTTTCTTGTCTATTTTGTTGTTTATTACTGTTTAATCCCAATTGGGGATATTACAAAACCATGCGTTGGGTGCCCTATGTCACCCTCTCAAGAGCTAGATGAGTGACATGGCACCTTCTCTCTCCAACTCTGGGGCTCTAAGAATGAGTATAATCCTCCCATGTCATCCTGGGGATGACCATCAACATTTGGGCTTTGGAACAAGCAACTTCAAATAATGTCAAGGCTAGCCTAGGGGCATCCTTGGTTGGCTAGGTACAATGTCAAGTAAATCCAACACCAAGCAAGAGGATCTCAATGTTTCAGCATCTAGGGGTACTCTATGATTTTAATCATCACGTGGAACCATCAAAGTGCCCAACACTCTATTTTGGAGGAGGAATGCTACATCTGCAAGGTCATCATTGCTATCTGGAAGGTGCAAAATGACTTTGGCATGCTGTGAAGTGGAGTGATGGAAGGTTCCCTCTAAGGCCTTTGCTGCAATGTGAAGAACCACTTGGTGAAACCATCTCAAGATCAAGTGAAAGTCATCAATCATTAGGGACAATGACCATAGATGCATCATAGTGGACCATACTTATTTGTTAATGGCATAATAACACTTCAAACTAAGATCACCTTCAAATATCTAACTAGACTGAGTCCTATAAAAGGGTTCCCTACTTATGTTAGGGATGGCTAGATGGTCAACTCTATTAAGTGTTTCCAGCCCCTAAGGGAGGTGACGAGTGTGAAATTTTCGATTTGAAAACTATACAGTTGCAGTGATAGATTTATTCCTCCTACTTATTATTTCAATAAGTTATTTTCAGAAATCTTCTAGCAAATATCGAAATAAATACTACTACAACATTCACAAATACATATGCAGAGAAACAAACAGTAAAGGACATAAGCACAAGAATGAATCACATGTACATAGTTATTTTTGGACAATTGTCCTCGAAAAAACCCAATGCGGGAAAATCGGTGCAGTCGATGAGGGTTTTATTAATTCTTCAGCAATTGATTTCTTTACAAGGAAAAATACTGGCAGGTAAAATCTGAAACACCTGAGACTGGATTCCCAACTCCTTCAGACGAATCTCTGACACCCTAATCAACCTTGGCTGTCTCCTGTGCCTGTCTGCGTGTTCCTCTGCGCAGTCCCAGTGCTACACTATGTAAGTCTGCATAGGGTCTGCGTGGGTTATCTGCGCTGCAGCCCAGAGCTGCCTCACCCACTGCTTCCCTCTGTCCCTGACCTCGATCCCTAGCTGACTCCCTCCTCCCACTGCTTCTGCAAAAATCCTTGCCTTGCAACTCTCCCATTGAAATCGAATTCTATTGCTTCAGAATCGATCTCCTTAGGGTACTGGGTGTATGCCGGACTTGTTTTCCAAATGACCCTCAAGCCTTCTTTTATAATCTTCTCATTGAAGAACCAACGACCCAGATTAGAAGTTTAATCAATGGCTAAGATTAAAACTTGACTTGATCCTTGTTTTCTAGAAATTCACACTCTGACTTATTAATACCCATTAATTATTTCATCTCCCTAAGTTTAGACTTAGGGTCTTCATTAAAATAATTAATTATTTTAATAATTCATGAACCAAGTGGAATTTCCATAAACGGTTTCTGGGTTCTTTGGAATGCTGTTGCCCAAGTCTCACTGCAAAGTTTGAGACTTGGAACACTTCTGGATGCTACAAAAATCAACACTCCCTCTTAGCGAGGAAGGTGTTCCAACAATATGCCTGTTGCATGCTACTCTGCTTTTGAAGCACCCTCTGCGCTGTTGATCCCTGGACGCTGCCCCTCATCTGCTGCGCTGCTGTCCTCTGTACTGCTGCCTTTGACACTGCTACTGTCACTGCTGCATCTGTACAACAACTCCCTCTGAACACTGATCCTATCCATTCCTGCTACTGGAAAGGATTCTTCATCATCCCCATCTTTTCTCTGAAGTAGACAAACTTAGTCTTCCCTAGAGCTTCTGTGAGGATGTTTGCCACCTGTTCTCCTGTTGGAGTGTACTGTAACTGAACAGCTCCACGTTGTACACAGTCCTTGATGAAGTGACACCTGATATCAATATGTTTCGACCGATCATGAAACACAGGATTTTCAGAGAGCTTGATGCAACTCTTATTATCGCATAAGATACTGGTTGCTTCCATTTTCTCCTTGAGTAGATTCACTAATAGTTTTCGAAGCCATATGGCCTCACACGAAGCTGTGCTGGCTGCCATATACTCTGCTTCTACTGAGCTCAGTGCTACGGACTTCTGTTTCCTGCTGCACCAGGAAGTCATTCCTGATCCTAGACTGAAACAATACCTAGTGGTACTCTTCCGATCTACTGAACTCCCATCCCAATCTGCGTCGGTGAAACCATTCAACCTGACATCATTGCTACGGGTGTACTTCAATCCAAGCTCGATTGTTCCTTGAAGGTACCTGAGAACATGTTTGGCTGCTGCCCAATGAGCCCTCTTAGGTTCTACCATGAACTGACTGAGGGTATGTACAGCATAACAGATGTCTGGCCTTGTATTTACTAGATACATCAACGATCCTATGAGTGTAAGAATTTACAGGGTCGAATATATCGAAGTATTCTTTTAGCTGCTTTCCAGTGACTTTCATGAGGTTGGTGCATAAATCGAGCAACAAGACCAACGGCAAAGGTAAGGTCAAGACGGGTATGGGTTAGATACAAAAGTTTACCAACAAGTTGACGGTATAAGGTAGCATCAACTTCAGGGGTAGTACAGTTGACTGAAAGCTTGACTCCGGGCGAAAGGGGCGAGGCTAGGTCTTCCATGTGAAAGTGGTGTAGGGTACGAGCATACTTGGAGTGAGAGGGTAATGCCTTCCTTGGATTGCAAGACTTGAAGATCAGGAAATAAAGGAAGTGTCCTAAGTGTCATTTCAAACTTCTTTGAGGCTAGAACTTCACATGGTTTATGGTTTGGATCACTACCCGGTAAGGATAAGATCATCAACATAAAGAACAAGGATGGTGAAGGAATTACCACCTTCTTGGTGTAGAGCCGGTGTTGTCGAGGTAGCTTCTAAACTATTATCTAAGAAATCTATCCATTTTGGCATACCAAGCAGGAGGTTGTTGAGACTATAGAGAGACTTCCTAAGGCTACAAACAAGGCTGAGTCCTTTTTGGATAAAGCAGGGGGGTTGTTCTGTGTCAGATTTTCATGCACAAATCTCCATGTAAGAAGGCAGATTTAACATCCATTTGATGGAATTCCCATTTAAAGGAGGTAAAAAGGGAAGGAACAAGGCAAATATAATTCATTTTGGAAACAAGGGAGAAGGTTTCATATAGTCAATGCCTTCAACTTTTGAAAATCCTTTAGCGACAAGATGAGCTTTTTGTCTATCCAGTTTTCCCTCTGGTCCAAACTTTGTTTTGTAAACCCATCTACATATGACAATTTTTCTTCCCTTTGGAAGAGGAACAAGATCCCAAGTATCATTTGCCAATAAGGAACAATATTCTTCATTCATAGCTTCATCCCAATGCGGATGACCTGAAGCTTCTTCAAAGGTGTCTGGATTGGGATTTTATGGAACTTGATCAAATAAGGAAGAGGCTCTTTTGAACTCATAACATGTACGACGTTGATCTGCAGGGTCACCTGCAAGAGAACCTGTTGCATCCTGAGTAGAGCGGACCCATCTTGAAAGCTGTGGAGTTGAAGGAATATCTTGAGGAGGTGGAGGAGGATTGTCATCCTCGCTATCATCATCTGAACTAGAAGGAATGCTATTAAAAATAGAAGAGAGAGAGAGAGGTGGCACATATGCCAAATCAGGCTTGCAAGCCAAAGGTGGCACACTCGCCAAACTAGGCTCGTAGGCCGATATATTTTCATCAAATTTTACATCTCTTCTAATGATTATATTTTTGGATTTGGGTTGAAGAAGTCTATATCCTTTGACATCTTCAGAATATCCAACAAAAATACATTTTTCACTCTTAGGTTCTGTTAGCACCCAATCTGAACCTCAGGTTGAAAAAGGCCAAATCAGGGTAACAACTAAACCACGCTCAGCCTTGTAGCTAGCCCTACAAGGACAGGAGAGGGCTCTCTCCGTAGAATATTTATTCAATAAAATGGTAATGAACTGATTTTAGGCTAGGTATATAAATGGGAAAAAGAGTTTTGATGAATTACTGAAATTTCAGGGATGTATGGGACAAGAAGACGGTATGAACTGAGGAATTAAATCGGGATACAGAATATTTCATAGGGCAAGATAGGCAGGAGGTTTAGCAATCAAGTCTAAATAAGATGAAATGGAAAGACTGTTGAGAAGCTGAAAAGGGCATAATAAATGAATTCTTTTCAAACAGAAGAAAATACACAGAGTATGAATGATTTCCCAAGGCAGAGCATATAAAATGGATTCTACCTTTCTAACTTGAAAACATTCAACTGGAGATGCTAATGAATGAATGGTGTAACATAACAATGTACATATGAAACATAAAGGAGAAACATATGCTAAAACTCATATCACATGAATCCCATAAATCAGAGCCGCATCACTTTATTTAATTCCTTGCCAAACTGTACAACGGAGCGCAGAGCTCACTGCCACACTATTCCCCTACTTTTGAGTTTTCAGACCTCAGACTTTTTTTTTTTTGCAAATAATTACAATTTACCATAAATAGACGAATTTTGCCGGAATAAAAATCGATGGAAGGGGAGAAATCACAACTGAAGATAGAAGGCCAAAGCCAACAGTCTCTTCGTAAAGGAAGAGCTGCATTACATCTGGCCAGTGAGAAGGCAAAAAATTGTAATGTGGATTTCTCTACAACGTAACTGAAGATGTGACTGTTACAATTTGGGTCTCGGCCTCTGGCTGTCGCTTTTCTTTCCATTATTCCTTTGAATAACTGGCTTTTAATAAGATGCCGTTGCAGTAAACTGGAATAAACTGAAATAATGCCTTACGTGAAGGGAAATAGTGAATAAGAAGGAAGGGAGAGGAGGTGGGACCAGCGTCTTAATCGCAATCGGGATCGGGGAGCGGGAAAATATATACAAAATAAGACTTTCGATGCAGTTGGATTAAACCATGGGAAGTCCTTTAATAAATGTGATAAAATGTGATTTTGGGACTTACAAAGGGGAAAGGGCCTTTATATTATAATGGGGAGTAAGTGCTGTATGGTGGGCCCAGGGATAAAATCGCAATCGCAATATTGGAATTTGTGATGGGAATTTTGCGATGGGGATTTTGCGACGGGAATTTGCGATGGGAATTTGCGACGGGGATTTTGCGATGGGAATTTGCGATGATCGCACATCGCACATCGCAAATTCCACATCAACAAGACACTTGAATCTCTAAACTTGCGATCTTGCGATTTTGCGCTAAAGTGGTGGGGTTTATATATATGATATAACTTTGTTATAAAGTTTGTGGGGTATTGGTCGGAGAAGTGTTTAAGGGGAGGGACTTTGTAATATGAATTTTTTTTTATTATAAAGTCCAAAGGCATGGAGGGGAAGTGGTTGGGTAATAAAATCGCATATTTTATTAAATGATTTACAATGCGATATTATAATCGGAAGGGGGAAGGAAGGGTTTTTTAAAGGGATTTGAACATAAAGTTAAAGGGGAAACATGGGAAATAGGTGGGGCTTAGGGAATAGAGGGCTTTTACTTCACTTAAGCACAAAATTCAATCCAGAAGCCAGTTTTGAGAGTGTAGTATACCGTTGGAAAGCTATTTCCGGGATCTTTCTGATGGATCTGCTTTGAAGATGATTTGGCGTTGAACATACTGCGGAAAACTTCTCTGAAGGCAGAGACATCACTTTGTGGAGATAACAGCTTCTGAATTGTGGCTGAAAGGCAAAGTATCATGTCTTCACCTCAAAACATGGTTTTGAGGTGAAGCTTGCATCAAACCAAACAAATGATATCTTTGATCTTCCTGGTGCTATGACTTTGTATTTATTGACTTCCTCGTGACTTTGTTGATCTTTATTTGCCACTTGACTCATTAATTTGACCATGGCGAGACCTTAGAGACTAATGAGACCCATCCTATGACCTACTAATATGATTTTGAGAATGAAAGTGACAAATGACTGAAGATCATAGGAAGGAAAATCAGCAAGTACCTCATGAGGGAAAACTGGTAACAAATTACTACCATCAATGAATCCATGACCTAACGGAATGGCAAAATTGATTATTATGGGACTCCTAATATGCAAATGCAAAAGAGCAATTTTGATCACTGATGGCAGTATGACTAGAGTGACACTAACATTGGCTCCAATGGGGATGGTAGCTCCTTGGAGGTGCCAAGAACACCGTAGACCAAGTAGCCTTATCCATTGGGCATGGAGTCAAAAATACTGAAAAATTGACACAATGCATATTGACACTGACTCGAGAATAAGACTAAAAAACTGAAATAAACCAAACCATACACATATCATTCAAGTTTTATAGCCTTCACTTCGGGCCCCAAACTTCAATGACTATGTACTCTGAACTCTGATAAACATAACATGGTATATACAATGATGATGACATATATCCTGATCCTTTGTTTTCAACAATGGTAGTGCTTCAAAAGCCTACCATTTACTGCTCCTCCGGGACAATTTTGGCCATCCATTTCTGAAAGCAAGAAGGCATTCTGTCCTCTGTAAGCTGAGATCCTGTATGGTCCTTTCCACAGATTGTCGAACTTACCATGCTTCCCTTTGTCTTCATTTCTGGCATCCCATTTCAACACTATATCATCCAGCTGAAAATTTTCTGCCTTTGTCTTCCTGTCATAGATCTTTTTAATTTTCTCCTGCAACTGAATAACGTTCTGTGACACTTCCTCTCTTGTTTGCTGAAGGTGGATCATTTGATTGATTCTTCGCTGATTGTCATTGTCCTCGCTGGCAACTTCTTGCAATAATTTCATAACTGGTACTGTAAGGGATGTAGGAAAGACAGCGTTAGTACCATAAAC
Source organism: Pinus albicaulis (assembly GCA_034641835.2). Taxonomy (NCBI): domain Eukaryota; kingdom Viridiplantae; phylum Streptophyta; class Pinopsida; order Pinales; family Pinaceae; genus Pinus; species Pinus albicaulis. The sequence goes on from CM076574.1 coordinate 385,860,315, forward strand.
CAGCTCAAATGGTGACATACCTATTGATCTTTTACTGCTAACTCTGTCTGCCCACAGCGCGTTGATGAGCTTTCGGTGCCAATTTCTTTTGTTTGCCTCCAGCATTTTTTTAATTATATTCACCAATGATTTGTTAGATGACTCAGCCAGGCCGTTTCCTTGTGGATAATAAGCTGTCGAATGGCCCAACGCGATGTTGTATTTGTCACAAAAGTCGATCATTTTCTTGGATCTGAACGCTGCTGCATTGTCTGTTACGATTTTACAGGGGCAGCCAAAACGAGATAGAATATTCGATTCCAAGAATTGAATGATTACCGCGTCTGTTGCTTGCCTGGCTGGGACGGCCTCGATCCATTTAGTAAAGTAATCTGTCCCTGTCAAAATCCATCGGTGCTGTGCTGTGCTGAGGACGCGGGATGAATCTCCCCTATAAAATCGAGCCCCCACTGCTGAAAGGGTGCATTCACTGAAACTGGTTTCAAAGGAAGTGGAAGCAATTTCTTCTTCCCTTGGAAGATTTGGCATTCGTGACATTTCATCACTGTCTTATATAAATCAGAAAATAATGTGGGCCAATAATATCTTGCTCTCAATATCTTGTTAACTATAGTCTTCCAAAACAAGTGACCACCGCAGTCGCCTTTATGAAACTCGTGCATTACCTTCTGCGCTTCTTCTTTAACCAAACAATTGAGCAGAACGCCTCCTGGATCTTTCCAATACAGAGTGCTGTCTAAAATGCAGTATTTTGCAGATTTTAGCTTCAGAGATCTACCTTTGCTCTTGGACATGCCCGTAGGAGGAGACAAATGCTGAAGGATATAGACGATATCTAAATACCACGGGGACTGTAGAAAAATGTCTGCAATTGGAACCAGCAAACCTTCATCTTCCTCTTCTGCCACTGCTGTTATAAGGTTTATATCTAAGGCGTGCAGATTTGATTGGGCCATCAATTTCGCCAAGCCTTGGCCTTTGATCAATTTCGTGGGCTTGATATCCAGATCATACTCCAACATGGCTGCTATCCACTTACCTCTTCGACCTTCTGGATCAGTTTGCATCAACACCTCCTTCACGGCTGCGTTTGGGAGATATGCTATAGTATGTGAATGCAGAATATAGACCCTGAAATCCTTCAATGCTTTGATAAGGGCCAATGCCTGTTTTTCAATGATATTATACCTCAAAGCAGTGTCTCTAATAGTTCTACTGAAAAAGGCAATTGGCTTTTCGATCTCGTCTCTCTTTTGCATTAAAACAGCCGCTAAAGTATGCTCAGATGCAAACGAAAATATGATAAAGTCTTGAGTGTAGTCAGGACTGATCAAAACTGGGGCATTGGACAAAGCAAACTTTACCAGATTGAATGATTTGATAGCCTCCTCACTCCATTTAACAGTGATGTCTTTCTTTAACATATTAGTCATTTCCCTCAAATGCTCAGCCAGATTGGGTATAAATCGACGTAAGAAGTTCATCTTACCATTGAATGCTTGGATCTCCTTCTTGTTTCGTGGCAGGTCTATGAGCTGGATTGCCTCCACTCTAGCTGGATCGATGCGAATACCATCTTTGGAGATGATATGTCCCAGCAACTTGCCTTCATCCATGGCGAAGAGGCACTTCTTGGGATTGAGAGAAATTCCGAACTTTCTGCATCGCTGAAAAACAACTCTCAAATGGTACAAATGCTCATCATCTGATCCTGAAAACACTGTCAAATCATCCAAATAGACAACCAGAAAAACATCTTTTTCATTTGCAAAGGCGATGTCCATTGCACGTTGGAAAGTAGCTCCTGCATTCTTTAGTCTGAAAGGCATTTTGGCATACTGGAAGGTTCCCCAGGGTGTTGTGAAGGAAGTTTTATCTTGGTCCTTCTCATGCACCAAGATTTGGTTGTAGCCTGAGTAGCCATCAAGTAATGACATCCTGGATGCTCCAACTACTCTTTGCAGAATATGGTCCATTTTCGGAAGTGGATAATTATCCTTTAAGGAAGCCTTATTCAAGTTCCGAAAATCTATGCACAACCTTATTTCTCTAGTCTTCTTACGTACCGGGACCAAATTTGAAATCCAGTCAGAAAATCTAATGGGGACTATGATACCAACTTTGTATAATCTGTTTACCTCTTTTTCAATGGATGGCAGCAGCTTCGGATTGATTCTTCTCAGCTTCTGTCTGAATGGCTTTTGATCTGGCTTGATAGGAATAGTATGCTGGATTATGTTCCTATCATACACTTTCAAATCGGAATAATCCCATGCAAATACATCAGAAAATTCGGAAAGCAACTTCACATACTTATCCTTCGCTTCAGGGGACAATGTCTTTGACAATTTCACGAACTTGGGCTGATCAGGTGTTCCAAGATTCACATCTTCAACTCCTTTCTCTGTGGGCACCAAGCTTGGCTTCTTTGCAACATCGTCCTGATCAAACAGCTCCTCTAGAGGTATGAGACCTCTAGGAATTATGTTATCTTTCAGCTGCAATATGTCCATCTGGTTTGTTTCCATTTCTTGATCATCCACCACATACTCACCTTCTATGAGAGTGTCCTTGAATTTTCCATCACCCTGTAAAAATGCATTTATCTCATTATCATCCCAAAATACTTGCCAATACCTCAAATTATCCGAAACAGCAGGCCTATGTTTGACATGGATTTCGAATTTGTTGCTGGAGTTCATCGGAATTTTCAGGTTACTTGCAGTAGTTGCAAGAGAATCAGCAATAAGATTCTGCATCCTGGGCACTGTTGTCAAAGTGTACTCTGGGAATGTCTTCAAAATGTACAGAACTGCATTTCTGTATGCCCTCGGTCTTGGATGTTTAGCTTGGTACTCTCCTTTCACCTGCTTGATTATTAACTTAGAGTCACCATACACAGAAATCCTTTTTGCCTTCAACTTCTTCAAGATTTTGAGGCCTGCAATCAGAGCTTCATACTCTGCTTCATTGTTAGAGCATTCAAAAGCCAACTTGTAAGCACATACTCTAACATTACTAGGGACCTTATCAGGTTGAAAAATAGGACTCCTAATCCATATTCCAATGCCAGCTCCATCCTTACCAACAGCTCCATCAAAATCCATACTCCACAGACCTTCTTCTTCTTCTTGTAGATGTTGAAAATTTGTTTCTTTCTCTTCTTTGCCTTGGCTGATTTCTGGTTGTTCATTATCCATTTGCTGCTGGCAGACAGAAGGCTCAGAAGTACTTGCTGCTTTGTCTTTTTCCTGTTTGAGGATTTCTCTGAAATTTTCTGAAATCTCAGGTATCTCCTCCACTTGTACCAACTGAACATCCTCATCATTTAAACCACCATCTGAATATAAGACAAAAGACTCTAAATCTATGTGTACTGCATTGATGGGATGATTTACTGGCTTGTCTTTGCTAGTGATCATGTATTTCATTTTCTTTTCCCTATATAACTTTCTCAACTGGCCAAACACAGGGATTGTGGCATAGGAGAAATCAAGCTGTATGGTCCCTTTAAGTTTGGCACCCCAAGACCTAGATAGGAGCATTCCAAACCTTGGTGGGACATCATCAACAACTACATCCATCAAGACATTTTTGGCTGGGATTTGATCTAAAGACACTACTAAATCTTTGATGAGACCAATACAGTGGACCCTACTTGAATCAAAATAATACAAATCATGGTATTTTCTAGTAACATCAAGGACTAACTTCTCCATGACAGCTTTGGGCATTAAATTATGGGAGGCCCCGGAGTCTAACATGTCATTATGCAAGATAAACTCATGTAACCTAAGACTGAGGTAAAAGGGGGGAACTTCATTTTCTTCAGACTCTTGCGTGGCTGGACCAAAAATAAGTTCGGGGTAGTCATCCTACACATTAACCATATCAGAAAGAGGGTCAATTTGCAAGACTTTAGACACCTGATTTTTATATACACTATTCTTTACCAACTCGGTCAAGGGCACGGAAACTTTCAACTTGGAAATTTTATTTTCTAAATTAAAGGAGGGAGCTTTTTCTACCTCTTTAATAGGAGGGTCTTTCTTCTCCATTTGTTCTCTCGCTACGTTCTGCTAGCCTTTTTCTTTTGCGGCGTTCTCAGCTGTGGGTGCTTTGCTGGATGAAGGATTGGCCGGCTCTTTTCCTTTCTTCTGTGCCTCGTCCTTCATTTGTAGTTCTTTTCTCCTTTGAATGGGGCTGATGGTGACGTTTCTGTTCCTTAGAGAATACTGCCCTTGCTGGGCTGACAGCGTGTTTATATAACCTCTCTGGTAGTCATCAGATTCCTTTTCTAACACCACGTCATTGGCCAAAATGAAATTTTCATCCCCTTGAATGTCTGGAGTCGCCACTATGTATTCTTCGTTTTCTGTGAGGAAAATGGGTGCACCATCAGCTATGAAAAAATGATTGGTTTCAAACAGAGGACCATCGTCATCTGAGTCAGTCCCTTGCACGTAGTTCTGCTGTAACGGTGTTTTAATTGGCTGTTGTGGTGCTGCTTGGTCCTGCGCCCTTTGTTCTCTCTGTCTAATTCTGAATTGCGTTTGCTGCTATCCTCTAAAATTTGGATTTCTTATTTGAGTTTCGGGTCTGTCGGAAATCGTCAAACGCTCAACCATCTTTTCCATTGTACGAATTAGAGTGTCCATTCTGCTGTCCGAAGTGGAGGCTTCCTCTTTCACCACGACTTTCTTTTCGGTTCTAGCTCGAGCTCTTCTGGTCAGCAGATTAGCTTCAACGCTTACTGCTATTTTTTGCATTTCTTTAAGAGACGGTGGATCTCTTTCACGCAGCTGATATGCCATATCAGCATCAAAACCGTCCGGAAACTTTAGCATAGCTAAATCCACGGGTGGTTTGAGGTTGGCCGGAATAGCATTGTATGCAGCATTGAATCTTAAACAATAGTCTTGCACAGTTTCACCCACATTTCTTTTCATATTCTCATATTCAGACAGAATTTGGTGTGGGTTCCTTTTCACCTCCCACCGGTCTAGGAACTGTGTGTGTAACTCTTGCAAAGTGTGAATAGAGCCTGCTGGTAAAGCTCTGAACCACTTTCTCACTTCACCTCCAAAGCTTTGAACAAACAACCTGGTTGCTACATTCTCTTCTTCCACTTCATGCAAGTCAAAAAAGTCATTCATCTTGTCAACATGCTGCTGGGCTGTAATGCCCTGAGTGGCATCAAAGATAGCAATTTTACTCTGATAATCAACAGGCATATCATTGAGAACCTGAGGTAAAACCAAGGGTGCATACCGGGCAGCCATATTTCTGGGAGGATTTACCACAGCGTTTGTAATGCTGGAATTTGAGGTCGGTGTTGATGGAGGAGATGAAAACTGGGAATTGATTGATGGGAATGCTGATGAATCAGGAGGATGGAATGCTGCGCCTGATGATTTTGAAGGCTCATGAATATAAATTGCAGTGATGGACTGAGGCGAATTCAAAATGTAGTCATCAATGGAAGAATTTGCTCTCTGAACTTCAATATCTACAAGAAACTCCGGATCTAAAACCGTGTCTTCAAGTGCAGTTCCAGACTTACTTCTAAACAAAGAAAGCTCAAAATTCTCATCAAAAGAAATCTCCTCTACAAAAAGACATTCACTGGGCCAAGTATGGGACCTGAAAATAGGTGTAGGACTTGGCGATCCCTCTTGTCTTCTGACTATTCTTGGGATAAGATTCGGATTTTCGAACACAGGGGGAGGATTTGGATCAGGATTAGCCCTTGTATATCTTCTTGAAGCCAGTGTGGTCAACTTACTATTATACAATATTTATATCAGCCTAGAAAATTCTGAAATATCATCATCGAGACTTTGCAAGAAAAATATTACTGGGGTGATAAATCTTCTACGCAAAAGTTTGTAATTGCTTCCCCAGTATGGTCGCCAGAGATGTTAGCACTGTAAGATCCCATACGCAGAGATTTAATTTAAAATCAATATTAACTAAATGCATATTCAGCAGTAACATAAATCAGTGAAATGTAAGGTTCCACACAGAATTTTGATTGCAGAGAAAGATATTCAGTAGTGCTGTATTTCAATGAACAATTGCAGTAGAATTGAATGGAGAAACAAATCTGTACTCAAAGGAAAATACCTGAAACGCTGATGCTGATATTTCAGACTGTGGTGATAGTTCTCCTCCCAATGATGTTTGATGAACAGAACAGATTACCCAAAACAACAATCCTCCCAGCCGATCTAGGAGCAATCCTAGACCTAGAAGAGTGATCTTCTGCCCCCGTGCCCAGAATCCCAGAACGGTGAAACTCTCCTTTTAGAACTCTGTGTATCCCTCAATCCCCTGTTAGCCAGAATGCAGAAATTTTCTTCTCCCCCAAAAAAACTCCCCTTACTCCTTCACATCCTCCCCCTTATAACCATCTCCCCACCGCCCTTCACTCCCGAAGATCTTTTCCATATTTATGAGGGTCTGCCATCATTTAAGGCGACCTTATCTTCATTTAAGGGTCTATTTAATGTTTGAGATAAGTTTTGGGATTAAGTGAATTAAATATCTTCGTTGAGTCTTTATCCACTTACGTAGAGGAGATGACTTTATGGAGGCTCACTTTGTATTAAGTTTGTTTAATACTTAATTAATTTGGTTTAATTAACTGTTTTTATTTATAAGTTAGAAATGGATGTGATGACTTTATGTTTGTTTATAACTTAATCAATTTTCCTTAATTAATTTATATTATTAATTTATTGGGTCAGCCACATACCATTTTAACGATTATATTATTTATCAATCTGGTATGGGTCATTACAAGCACCCAATCTGAACCTCAGGCTGAAAAAGGCCAAATCAGGGTAACAACTAAACCACGCTCAGCCTTGTAGCTAGCCCTACAAGGACAGGATAGGGCTCTCTTCGTAGAATAGATATTCAATAAAATGGTAATGAACTGATTTTAGGCTAGGTATATAAATGGGAAAAAGAGTTTTGATGAATTACTGAAATTTCAGGGATGTATGGGACAAGAAGACAGTATGAACTGAGGAATTAAATCGGGATACAGAATATTTCATAGGGCAAGATAGGCAGGAGGTTTAGCAATCAAGTCTAAATAAGATGAAATGGAAAGACTGTTGAGAAGCTAAAAAGGGCATAATAAATGAATCATTTTCAAACAGAAGAAAATACACAAAGTATGAATGATTTCCCAAGGCAGAGCATATAAAATGGATTCTACCTTTCTAACGTGAAAACATTCAACTGGAGATGCTAATGAATGAATGGTGTAACATAACAATGTACATATGAAACATAAAGGAGAAACATATGCTAAAACTCATACCACATGAATCCCATAAATCAGAGCTGCATCACTTTATTTAATTCCTTGCCAAACTGTACAACGGACCGCAGAGCTCACTGCCACACTATTCCCCTACTTCTGAGTTTTCAGACCTCAGACTTTTTTTTTTTTTGCAAATAATTAGAATTTACCATAAATAGACGAATTTTCCCGGAATACAAATCGATGGAAGGGGAGAAATCACAACTGAAGATAGAAGGCCAAAGCCAACAGTCTCTTCGTAAAGGAAGAGCTGCATTACATCTGGCCAGTGAGAAGGCAAAAATTGTAACGTAGATTTCTCTACAACGTAACTGAAGATGTGACTGTTACAATTTGGGTCTCGGCCTCTGGCTGTCGCTTTGCTTTCCATTATTCCTTTGAATAGCTGGCTTTTAATAAGATGCCGTTGCAGTAAACTGGAATAAACTGAAATAATGCCTTACGTGAAGGGAAATAGTGAATAAGAAGGAAGGGAGAGGAGGCGGGACCAACATCTTAATCGCAATTGGGATCAGGGAGCGGGAAAATATATACAAAATAAGACTTTCGATGCGGTTGGATTAAACCATAGGAAGTCCTTTAATAAATGTGATAAAATGCGATTTTGGGACTTACAAAGGGGAAAGGGCCTTTATATTATAATGGGGAGTAAGTGCTGTATGGTGGGCCCGGGGATAAAATCGCAATCGCAATATTGGAATTTGGGATGGGAATTTTGCGACGGGGATTTTGCGATGGGATTTTGCGACGGGGATTTTGCGATGGGAATTTGCGATGATCACACATCGCACATCGCAAATTCCACATCAACAAGACACTTGAATCTCTAAACTTGCGATCTTGCGATTTTGCGCTAAAGTGGTGGGCTTTATATATATGATATAACTTTGTTATAAAGTTTGTGGGGTATTGGTCGGAGAAGTGTTTAAGGGGAGGGACTTTGTAATATGAAGTTTTTTTATTATAAAGTCCAAAGGCATGGAGGGGAAGTGGTTGGGTAATAAAATCGCATATTTTATTAAATGATTTACAATGCGATATTATAATCGGAAGGGGGAAGGAAGGGGTTTTAAAGGGATTTGAACATAAAGTTAAAGGGGAAACATGGGAAATAGGTGGGGCTTAGGGAATAGAGGGCTTTTACTTCACTTAAGCACAAAATTCAATCCAGAAGCCAGTTTTGAGAGTGTAGTATACCGTTGGAAAGCTCTTTCCGGGCTCTTTTTGATGGATCTGCTTTGAAGATGATTTGGTGCTGAACATACTGCGGAAAACTTCTCTGAAGGCAGAGACATCACTTTGTGGAGATAACAGCTTCTGAATTGTGGCTGAAAGGCAAAGTATCATGTCTTCACCTCAAAACATGGTTTTGAGATGAAGCTTGCATCAAACCAAACAAATGATATCTTTGATCTTCTTGGTGCTATGACTTTGTATTTCTTGACTTCCTCGTGACTTCGCTGATCTTTATTTGCCACTTGACTTATTAATTTGACCATGGCGAGACCTTAGAGACTAATGAGACCCATCCTATGACCTACTAATATGATTTTGAGAATGAAAGTGACAAATGACTGAAAATCATAGTTAGGAAAATCAGCAAGTACCTCATGAGGGAAAACTGGTAACAAATTACTACCATCAATGAATCCATGACCTAACGGAATGGCGAAATTGATTATTATGGGACTCCTAATATGCAAATGCAAAAGAGAAATTTTGATCACTGATGGCAATATGACTAGAGTGACACTAACAGGTTCTAAGGCTTTATGTTTCGCATCTGGAATATGGGCCAAAGCATCACTTCCAAAAACACGAAAGTGACTTACATCTGGTTTGATTGAGCTCCAAGCTTCTTCTGGAGTTATATTCTTTAAAACCTTAGTAGGAGTGCGATTTACTATGTAATTTGCACGGTTAATGGCTTCTGCCCAAAAATTGAGACCAAGTCCTTTAGATTGAAGCATACAATTAGCCATTTCTTTTAAGGTGCAATTCTTCCTTTCAGCTACACCATTTTGTTGTGGAGTATATGGAACACTATGTTGTAATTGAATGCCATGCTCAGTGCAGAAGTTGATAAATTTGTTGTTAACATATTCTCCGCCATTGTCTGATCTTAACTTAAGAATTTGATGTCCAGATTGTTTCTCAACAAAGGCCTTAAAGGCCAAGAACATGTTAAAAACTTCACTCTTGATTTTTAAGAAATATACCCAAGTGCGTCTGGAAAAATCATCAATGAAAGTTAAGAAGTACTTGCAACTAGAGAAAGAAACAACAGGAAGTGGACCACATAAATCACTGTGCACAAGCTGGAAAGGGACTGAAGTGTGCGAAGAGGCACGTTTGTCAAAACTATCGATGTTTTCCGAGTACACATCCAGAGAAAACACCATCCCGGCAAGATACCACAGGAAGGCCCGTCACCATATTTTCCTTACATAGAGTTTGAAGAGAGCAATACTTTAAGTGACCAAATCGCTCATGTCAAAGTTTGCTCACATCATCATTATGAGAAACAAAAACAGAGGGAGGAGATGATGACCCAAAGTTGTCAAACTTATACAACCTTGTGGAATCATCAGCAATGCCAGTAGCTAAAATATGTTTAGGATCTTTGAGGTTCTTGATTGCAACATCATGAGGTGAGAATTCTACTATTTTCCCTTCACCTGAATGAGTTATCTGAAAAATAGATAGAAGGTTGCATGACAAGGTAGGAACACATTGTACATCATTAAACTGATCATTATCTAGATGAATGGTTCCAGATCCTACAGCACTAAGAGATCTATCATTGACAACATAATATGGTTGGCGTTGCAATCATTTAAAGAAGAAAACATGGATTTATTTTTAGCCATGTGGTAAGAAGCTCCAGAATCAATGAGCCACTCATGAGAAGGAGAAGAAGAAGATACATTTAATGCATAACCAGATCTTGATGCTTGACAACCACAAGCAGAAAGTGCCATGCCTGAAGATAAAGGTGAAGAGTGCTCCAAATTGATGTCGTGCTTCTTCATTGCTACTTCTAAGGCTTCCATCTTCTTAAAACATTTGGACTCTATATGGCCATCCCGGTTGCAAAAGTTGCAATGTCTCTCTGTCTTCTTCCCTTTGTTTTGATTTGCCTTATTATTTTGGTGATTTGATTTTTCAGTTTGCGGCTGAAATTGCTTAGGGCCCTTGTTTGGTTTAGGACCATATTTTTTTGGATACTGCTTCTTGGGATTCTTTTGATATGGTTGTTGTTGGGTTGCTAAGGCTTTCTTAGAAGCGTTTCCAGTAGTGATAAGACCAAGGTGTAAAAGTTTTTCTTGTTCTCTTATCAAAGAATCACAAAAGGCATCAAAAGAGGGATTCTTGTAGGTGGTTCCTGAAGAAATGATGGCTTCTCTGGTGGAATGGAAGGCGGAAACAAATATAGAGTATGAAGGACCAAGCTTAGCAAGAATGCAATATATGAGGCTACCATCTTCCTTTTTTACCTTACACCCTTCTAAAAGAAGTCTAAGGGTCTTGAATTTGGACAAAAAGTCTTCAATAGAGGAGAAATTATTAGGGTCCAAAGTAAGCAACTCATTTTCAAGCTGGTGGGCTCTGATTTGATTTTGAATGCCAAAAACAAAATTTAGCTTTTCCAGGGCTTTATCAGGGGTGTCAATGTCAAGGATGTGAAATCGAAGATCTTGAGCAGTGGACATTCCTATCAATCCTCGTGCTTGATCTTGTCTATTTTCCCATTTAGAAACTTTATCATCATCGGAAGGTTTAGTTTCTTGACCTGTGGCTATTCTATAAAGCCCTTTACTTCTAAGTATATCTACCATGTGAGGTAGCCATTGGAAATAATTGGTGCTGTTAAGAATAACCGGGCATGCACTTTCCATTTTTTTTTTTTAAACTGAAGCTGAGAAAAGCTGAAACTAACTGCTCCAATGGAAAGATCTCGAAAAATTAGGCCGTTTCAAAAAAACAACTCGAAAAACGGCTTCCAGATGAAGAAGTTATGCCTTTTGAAAAAACTAAGTTGTAGATGCCGAATAGTTACGGGAACGGGATGAAGTGCGGCTTTTTTTTAAAAATATCCTCCCCTTTGAACAAAAACTTTTTACAAAAGAAACTTGAAAAGGAGACTTGAACCCAAGACCTCTATTCTCATAAACTAACCCCTCACCAAGTGAGATAGTAAAAGGATCATGTTATTTTAGAAAGGAGGAAGGGGGGATTATTATTATTATTACTCTTCGGTGTGCATGTCTTTTCCTACTCAAAAAACACAAAAAACGAGCCAAAAAAAATGAAATGCAAAGCCTTACGGCAAAATGTTAGATTCTCGGTTAGCCTTACTGACAACTATCACTTTTTTCACTATTTCTGATTTCCCGAGATCGCACAAAGACGCGGGGAGAGAGCATACGTAGCAAAAAAAACATTTTTCCTGTTTCTGATTTGCCGAGATCGCACGGAGCGCACAGCAAAGAGCATACACAGAGAAGAGGGTATAGATCCGGCAAATAAATAAAATCTTAATACAGAATAAATAATAATAATAATAATAATAAAAAGCTGAACTATTAACAAATATAGCTGCAAAATAGTTGTTTTATACCTCCATATCTAAACTGACATAACTTGGGCAGCCGGAAACCTTTTCGCATGAAACGAAAGGCATTCCTCACTGTAATAGACGCTTCGGACACAACCGAGCAGTTCTCCAAGCCCAAAAATGTTCAGAAATAGTAGATCTACAAAACGGCATTCTCATGCAGTCAAACCGGCTTCAGATTTTGATCAACAACGGACGCGGCCCTCAAAATAGCTCTGATACCACGTAGAAATTTACAGGGTAAGTTTTGTAGATCAAGAACCAAAGGTCACCACTCACAAACAGATCACAAATTAGTACACCAGTATAATCACGTGGTTAAAATCCTCAAAGAGGGAAACAGTCCACGCCCTGAGCCAACGCGGCCACTTCAGGGAATTTATTAATATAAAAAGAAAAGTTACATATGTTTCTCTCATAAACGGTTATCGGACAAATGACCCTCCATGCTCTTTAAATAGAGATCATGGACCAATCGGGTGTTAAGCCACGGATCAAGAACCATTAATACTGAGGTGAGAGATAACCGTCGGATCACTACAAATCGTGACCGTCGGATTATAAGTTACAAATGTACATGGTAAAGAAACACACTTTACCTAACTCTACACTAGACTAAGTTATTCTTAACTATTTCCTATGTGTTGGAATATCCTAACAATGAGCTGCCTATATAACGTAGGATCAGCCTCATCGTCTTCGGACGTGTCTATTTTCTTCCAGTTGGTGATCATTGGAGTTGTCATGGGTCTACAATCCTCCATCTGAAATCTCTTCAGAATCTCTGTAGTGTATCTCCCTTAACCAAGAAAGATCTCCCCATTCTGCTACCAAACCTCCAACCCCAGAAAATAGTGCATCCGTCCTAGATCCTTCATGTCAAATTCCTTAACCAAATTCTTCTTGCTGTCTGTGATGAGCCCTGATGATCCTGTCAAGAATAGATTATCCACATACAAACCAGTATCAACGGCTCACTCCCTACTCTCAGATAGTAGAGATTGGGATCTGCGTCACTCTTGATGAATCCCATCTTTTGCAGGTAGCTGTCAATTCGACCATACCAGGCTCTAGGAGCTTGCTTCAGCCCATACAACGCTTTCTTCAATTTGCACACATGAGTCTTTTGATCATGCGTCTCGAAGCCATTTGGTTGTTCTATATACACCTCTTCCTCTATCACCCCGTTCAAGAATGCCGTCTTGACGTCCATCTGGTGAATTTCCCACCCAGCTGTGCAGCAAGGGATATCACGAATCTGATAGAGGTATATCTGGCTACTAGGGCGAAGGTTTCTTCATAGTTAATCCCTTCCTTCTGAGTATACCCCTTAGCCACAAACCTGGCTTTAAATTTCTCGATGCTGCCATCTGCAACATACTTGATCATGTAGATCCACCTCGATCCTACAACTGATCTCTCCTGAGGTCTGGGGACTACTTCCCAGACATCATTCGTCATGATGGAACTGTACTCTTCCACCATTGCATCAACCCACACTCGGTGCTGAGCTGCTTCCCGAAAATTGGAAGGTTCTCTGACTTGAGCAACCCAGGCTTGATACCTCTCAGGCTGCTTACACTGTCTCTTCTCATTTCGGGGGATTCCGACAAAGTCCTCTGCATCTTTTAGAATCTGTCGTAGTTCCTTGCTCGTTTTTCCACTAGTGGTGGGTGGATTTACCGACTCTCCCTCTTGCAAATCCTCGAGAGACACATCCCTTGGATCCCTATGCCTTGGAGAGGCAACTGAGTTTTCTGCTGCTGGTTGTTGGGGCTAAACCAGAGGCTCCTCCTCAGACTGCGTAGCAAAAGGCAACTCGTGGGACCTTCTGAAGGCCTTCTCCTCCATGAACTTCACATCCCTCTGCACCATGAATTTCCTGCTCTCAGGAATGTAGATACGATATGCCTTTGCATTCTCGCTGTATCCTACCAGATACCTTTTTTTTGCAGTCATTTCCAACTTCTTCCTCTTCCTACTGGGGACATGACAGTAGGCTGTACTACCGAAGATCCTAAAGTGATTTAGTTCAGGCTTTCTGCCAGTGAAGACACTTTCTGATGTGATCTTTCCCAATGCAGCGTGAGGAGTCCTGTTCTGAATGTAGACAGCTGTATTACAAGCTTCAGCCCATAGGAATTTGGGCATGTCTTGGTCATACAACATTGGCCTTGTTGCTTCGACAATAGTCCTGTTTTTCCTTTTTGCCACACTAGTCTGCTCTGAATTGTATGGAGTTGTCCACTCTCTTTTGATACCTTCCCTTGCACAGAATCCAATGAATTCCTTATCTATGTATTCACCACTGTTGTCTGATCGCAACCCCTTGATCCGCTTTCCTGTCAGATTTTCAACCAGATCCTTAAACTCTTTAAACGGACTGAAGACTCCATCCTTGGTCTTCATAAAGTAGATCTAGGTTTTCTTGGAATGGTCATCAATGAAGGTGACAAAGTACTCGGCACCACCAAGAGCTCTAGTGGACATTGGTCCACAGATATCTGAGTGTATCAAGTCCAATACACCCTTGACCCTATTGTTGCTTCTCTGATACGCTGCCTTGGCATATTTTCCCAATACACACCCCATGCAGACATCATCTCGTTTAGTGCTCAGCTATGGAACTCCCATGACAGTCTTCTGGAGAATTTTTGACGCCCCATGATGCAAATGTCCCATTCTTCTGTGCCATAGCTCATTCAGATCCGTCACATCTGTGCTGTCGACCAGTGCCATTGGAGACTCAAGCTGCAACTTGTAAAGTTTGTTTCTCCTTACCTCGCTCTGTGTCTTCTTCTTCCAACCCGGGTGTTTGACATAGACTCTATTGCCAATAAAGTAGACATCATAGCCTCGGTTTTGAAGCTGAGACACTGAGAGCAAGTTCATCCCCAACTTAGGCACATGCAGTACATTAGTGGTCCGGACTTTATCTCCAGCCTCGGTCTGAAAAACTATGTTACCTCTCCCAATAGGAGTGCATTTTGCTTTATTACCGATGGTTATCTTAAAATTCATCTTCTCTTCTCGGTAGTCGGAAAAACATTCCCGTACTCCAGTCATGTGAGCAGAGGCTCCACTGTCAATATACCAAACATCAAAAGAAGCAGTGCTTGATACACAAGCAAATTCTTCTTCAAGTCTGGATGCCAGAACAAAGACATCGTGATCCATCTGTTCTATCATGCTTCTTTCCCTCCCTGGAGAATTGCGGGAACCCTTCTGCGCTGCTGCTGCAGCGGTAGACTTCCGTTCGCTAGTCGATTCTTCGTTTCTGTTATTCATCTTTGGCTCTGATACTGTGTGAAATTTTCGATCTGAAAACTATTCAATTGTAGTGATAGATTTATTTTGCCTACTTATTATTTCAATAAGTTATTTTCAAAAATCTTCTGGCAAATATCGAAATAAATACTACTGCAACATTCACAAATACATATGCAGAGAAACAAACAGTAAATGACATAAGCACAATAATCGATCACATGTACACAGTTATTTTTGGACAATTGTCCTCGAAAAAACCCAATGCGAGAAAACCGATGTAGTAGAGGAGGGTTTTATTAATTCTTCAACAATTGATTCCTTTACAAGGAAAAATATTGGCAAGTAAAATATGAAACACCCGAGACAGGATTCCCAACTCCGTCCGACAAATCTCTGACACCTTGATCAACCTCTGCTGTCTCCTGTGCCTGTCTGCATGTTCCTCTTCCCAGTCCTAGTGTTGGACTGCATAAGTCTGCGTAGGGTCTACGTGGGTTATCTGCGCTGCAGCCCAGAGATGCCTCCAGTGACCCACTGCTTTCCTCTGTCCCTGACCTCGATCACTAGCTGACTCCCTCCTCCTTGTACCTCTACAAAAATCCTCGCCTTGCAACTCTCCCACTGAAATCGAATTCTTTTGCTTCAAAATCAATCTCCTACAGCTACTGAGTGTATCCCCAGCTTGTTTTCCTAATGACCCTCAAGCCTTCTTTTATAATCTTCTCGTTGGAAAACCAACGGCCCAGATTATAAGTTTAATCAATGGCTAAGATTAAAATTTGACTTGATCCTTGTTTTCTACAAGATTTACACCTTGACTTATTAATACTGTTTAATTATTTCATTTCCCTAAGTTTAGACTTAGGGTCTTCATTAAAGTAATTAATTATTTTAATAAGTCATGAACCGAGTGAAATTTCCACAAACGGTTTCTGGGTTCTTTGGAATGCTGCTGTCCAAGCCTCCTTGCAAAGTTTGAGACTTGGAACACTTCCGGATGCTATAAAAATCAACAACGGGTTCTAGGTCAACCCTTCAATCTATAGGTGCTTGGGATAATAGTGACAATGGAGGGGAAGGACTTTGGGGCAAGGTGGCATGTGTTGAGAAACCAAGTGTAGTGTAGTTTAACACTTAATTCCTCTTCCTGATAATTACATGTGAATAATAGATGTCTTCTTCTTACTTCTTATGTCTTCATCAAGCAATTATACAATTGTTCAAAACATAAAGATCACAATGAGACAAGAGACACCAAAAATTAGACTAGAGGCTAGGGAAAAACCCACAAGGGGAAAACCCAACAATCCTTCTCTTATAAAATCAGATTAAAATGAGAGATATCCAAGACCAAGACCAAGACCAAGACCAAACTGCCACCAAGATACCAAGTTAAACCCTCCTCCAAAAGTCAAAGTCAAAGTTGGTCAAACTTTTTCAAATCTGGTCAAACTCAGAATTTTGGTTCTACAATAGAGGCCGAATTTCGGCCTGCAATTACCTCACAAAATTCAACCCTTTTCCACAAAAAATTCTTCCACATGTGCGAGTTGCAGTAGGATAAAAGTTTTGGTCAATGTGGAATCTTCTTCTTGTGCTTTAACTTCTTTTCTCTCACCGTTGACTCGTCCTTCTTTCTCCTTCATTAGGTGCATAGGATGTTGTGTGATGTGAAGAATGAATGAGCTCTCCAAGAGGTCGAACTGTCTCTTATATATAGCTGTCTAGAAGGGTCCAATTACATGCATATGCTATCGTCATATATGCATCACAACTGATCTAATTTGCCATGACTACCTTGATTGGGATTGTCTCTGAAACAAAATTATGGCTCCGTACTCTAGTTAGAGTTAATATTTTATTGGGAGCTCCTTAATAGGATATCTTGTTGATTTCTGGTAGCATCGAATGTGCTCTAAGTCTCAAATTTTGCAGGGAGGCTTGAACACATGTATTGCAAAATACCCAGAAAGAGTTTTTGGAAATTCCACCTAGATGAGGTTTTATTAAAATAATTAATTATTTTTAATGGAAGGCGAAGTCTAAACTTAGGGAACTAAAATAATTAAAGTGTATTAATAGAACTGGGTGTGAATCTTCTAGAAAAAGACGAAGATCAAGTCAAGTTATTCTTAGCCCTTGATTATGTTTTAACTTTTAATCTAGGCCGTTGATTTCTCAACGAGAAGGTTATAAGAGAGGGCTTGATGGGCATTTGGAAAACACATCGGGAGAGGATCTAGAGATCAATTTCTCAAGTGAGCAGCGCAAAGTAGCTGGAGAGATCATCGAAGTGATTCTTACAGTGGGGGGCAGAGATAGTTCTGGTTGGAGAGGTTTTTCTTGAGCTGGGAGTACATCGCAGAGAAGGCAAAGAGAGGACGCAGAAGAGGTAGCATAAGGGCTACGCTGGGCAGCGCAGATCCATGCAGAGGCAACGCCAAGCCTCTCAAGAGATCCACTATTTTGCTGAGGATCAGTCAGATCCAGTGTCAGAGAGCCAGGGTGTGAGACTGGAGGGGCCAGAGGATCAGTATCCAGCCAATAGAAAGATCAACTGAAGGGAGTGACGCAGTTCCCAGCTATTCAGAGGTTGTGCTGAGGCAGCGTGGGGCTTGTCAGTTCAGAGTCGGGTCAATGCCGGATCTCCAGTGTTAGTGTGAGTTAATCCTCACTAATTCTCTGTCAGTCAGATTCTCTGTTGGATAGCTAGATTTGGGCATCCAGATTGTATTCAGAAAAACTACTGCTTAATAATATAAACCCTCAGCTGCTGCATCAGTTTTCACCCATTGAGTTTTTCCAGGGACATTAGACCAAAAATAACAGTGTCACTTATGAGTGTTGTATTTCTTCTTGCTTAGTACTTGTCTTACGCATTTTATTTGTTTAAGTGACGACTGCAGTTATATTTGCTTCGATATTTACTTGTAGAACACAGTAAATAACTTGTAGAATTTAACAAGTAGGAGAAGTAATATCAATTTGCTATAGTAGGAATTCGGGTCATCGAATTCTCACATGGTATCAGAGCGCAGGTGAAGCAAGAGACCAAAGACAAAGAGCCAACGCTGAGCAGAAGAGGGAGATCGAATAGCTGCGTAGGAAGTAGTTCGAATCTTTAGAGGGATTGCGCAGTCGATGACAGGAGGGCAAGATTCTTGAGGAAAATCTCTCTCTGAGTGAGTTGACAGAGGTAAGATTTCTAGTTCGTGATTTGTTAGTGGCAGAGGGAGCATCGCAGCAGTAGATTCAGCGCAGAGCAGTCTATTGGTGGGATGCAATATTTTGCTGCAACAATTGCTGGTGCAAAAAGCATCATAAGAAGGAAGAAGAAGCATACTGAGGGAATTCTAACCTCAGAGAATTTCTTGCCCAAGAAATTTTGATTTCCCGTGCAGAAGCAGCAAAAAATGAGTTTTATTTGGCTTACTCCAGCAGGTTGTGCGTAGAGCCAGCTGCGTAGAGGGTTAGAGGCAGTAGTTCGACATTTGGTTGGGTGAGATGGCAACCACCGGTTGCGTGATCCGGATCGGTTGGAGGGTGCCTCCAACTATGTAATCTGGAAGGAAAGGATCTCCTTCCTTCTGGATGAGCATGATCTCAAGACCTTCATTGAAAATGTTGTAGCGATCCCTGCAGATCCAGATCCATTGAAGGCCTACAAGAAAGATATGGCTAAAGCCAAGAGATTGATCCTTGACAGAGTGAGGGATCATATTGTTTCGCATATCTCTAGCAAAGGGATTGCCAAAGAGATGTGGGATGCATTGGCTACGCTATATTAGGGGTCTTCCGAGTAGCGAAAGATGTTCTTGGAGGAGAAGATGTGATCTACAAGAATGTAGAAGGGAGAACACATAGATCCATTCCTGTCGAAGCTTCAGGATGTTCGAGATCAGCTGGCAGCTGTAGGGTCAGCACCTCAGTCCACAAAGATGATTAGATTGGCCTTGAATTTTGTTTTCGAAGAGTGGCAAGTCATTGTCCAGAGTATACTGGGCATAGAGAAGTTGCCGGATTGGGAAGGAATGTGGGTGGCTCTTCAACAGGAAGAGATGAGGAGAGACTTAGTCAAGTGCAAGCTTGATGGCAGCAATAGCAGTGGGACGAAGCCCAAGGAGGAGGAGGAGAATGCAACCCTTACATCAAAGGGGTAGCAGGAGCAGCCGAGGCGGAAGAAGGACATCTCAAAGATCAAGTGTTTCCGGTGTGGTGAATTTGGTCAGTACGCTACACAGTGTCCTCTTAAGAAGAAGGACAATGATGAGAAACATGATCCGTAGGCTGTAACCACGAGGATGAGGAGGAAGAGTTTGCGATGATTGCCCACGTATCTCTAGGGAAGAATTGGGGTGATCTAGAACTGTAGTTCGAAAGAGCTGCAGTTGGGCAAGTTCCTTGAGGAGTCCACCTCTAGGATCAATACCTTGCTACAGGATCCCATATCAAAAGTAGCAGGATGGACCAATGTCAGTTGGTGCAGAGGAGTGTCGGAGTGACAGTGCAGCCCAGAGCAGAGTTAGCACAGTGTAAAGTTAGCAACAACGCAAAAGCTTCAAAAGGTCAGCGCAAAGACTAGCAACAGTTAAATAATCAGTATTAGATGCATCATGCTGAACACTTAGTTCAGTATTTTGGATGTTTTTCTGCTGCAGCAGCAGTAGAGTTGCAATGCAGATGCAGTTGGCAGCAGTATGCAAGGTCAGCGGCAACATAGATGCAACAACGCAGTAGTTGGTGGGCAGCAGTGTCAAACATCAATAGCGCAGAGGGAGATGTTATGGAGTTAGGGTGATGCTTCAGCATGATGCATTACTATAACACATTCTTCGCTAAGTGGGAGTGTTGATTTTTGGTAACATCAGATGTGCTCTAATTCTTAAATTTTGTAAGGAGGCTTGGGCACATGTATTCCAAAATAACCAGAGAGCGTTTTGGGAAATTCCACCCGAATGAGGTTTTATTAAAATAATTAATTATATTTAATGGAAGCCTAACCCTAAACTTAGGGAATTAAAATAATTAAAGTGTATTAATAGAACTGGTTGTGAATCTTCTAGAAAAAGATGAAGATCAAGTCAGGTTAATCTTAGCCCTTGATTATGTTTTAATCTAGGCCGTCGATTTCTCAACGAGAAGGTTATAAGAGAAGGCTTGATGGGCATTAGGAAAACATATCGGGAGAGGATCTAGAGATCGATTTCTCAAGTGAGCAGTGCAGAGCAGTGGGAGAGATCATCAAAGTGATTCTTTCAGTGAGGGGTAGAGATAGTTCCGGTTGGAGAGATTTTTCCTGAGCTAGGAATGAGGTTTTATTAAAATAATTAATTATATTTAATGGAAGCCTAACCCTAAACTTAGGGAATTAAAATAATTAAAGTGTATTAATAGAACTGGGTGTGAATCTTCTAGAAAAAGATGAAGATCAAGTCAGGGTAATCTTAGCCCTTGATTATGTTTTAATCTAGGCCGTCGATTTCTCAATGAGAAGGTTATAAGAGAAGGCTTGATGGGCATTAGGAAAACACATTGGGAGAGGATCTAGAGATCGATTTCTCAAGTGAGCAGTGCAGAGCAGCGGGAGAGATCATCAAAGTGATTCTTTCAGTGAGGGGTAGAGATAGTTCTGGTTGAAGAGATTTTTCCTGAGCCAGGAATACATCGCAGAGAAGGCAGAGAGAGGACGCAAAAGAGGCAGTGTAAGGGCTACGCTGGGAAACGCAGAGCTACGCAGAGGCAGCGCTGAGCCTATGAAGAGACCTGCTATTTTGCTGAGGATCAGTCAGATCCAGTGCCAGAGAGCCAGGGTGTGAGACCGGAGGGGCCAGATGATCAGTGTCCAGCCAACAGAAAGATCAGCCGAAGGGAGTGACGCAGTTCCTAGCTATTATGGCGCAGAGACAGCGTGGGGCTTGTCAGTTCAGGGTTGGGTCAATGCTGGATCTCCAGTGTTAGTGTGAGGTAATCCTCACCCATTCTCTGTCACTCAGATTCTCTGTTGGATAGCCAGATTTGGGCATCCAGATTGTATTCAGAAAAACCACTACTTAATAAGACCAACCCTCAGCTGCTGCACCGGTTTTCCCGCATTGGGTTTTTCCGGGGAAATTAGTCCAAAAATAACGGTGTCATATGTGTGTTTATTTCTTCTTGATCAATACTTGTCTTCCGCATTTTATTTATTTAGTGATGGCTACAGTTGTATTTGCTTCGATATTTACTTGTAGAACACAATAAATAACTTGTAGAATTTAACAAGTAGGAGAAGTAATATCAGTTTGCTGCAGTAGGAATTCGGGTCATCAAATTCTCACATATTTCAGCGTCTATATATATACATTAAGGATAGTTTATAATTCCTCTACATCTTTGATCGTATTTTGAGAAATGCTTTTTATAGGATCTTTTTGGCTAAAGGTGCCACATTATGAAGGGCCTGTCTATGCCATTGAAGTCACCCAGCACTTGCACCTGACCTCATCCACACCCACTTGCGAGGATTTTGTACCGAGAGCTTTGCATTAATACAACCCAATCAGCTCTCTACTTACCGTGAGGACATGACAGTGCAAGTTGTTTGCCTAAATAGTAAATTTTTATGAATAATGGATCAAATTTGACAGCGATTTTTTTCATACCTGTCGGTACTTGAGATTTTAATAGTTTGGTAAACTGATAGTTCCACAATAGTTACTTTTACATTTCGTTCTAAGAAAGATATGAGATTGTGCTTACTATTGTCATCTGTTCTGAATGAATATTACTTACCCTTCAGAGTTTAAAAATGGTATTCTTTAAAGAGATTGTGCTTGCTATTGTCATCTGTTCTGAATGAATATTACTTACCCTTCAGAGATAAAAAATGGTATTCTTTAAAAGATTTTGCCTCTATCAAAATACAACTTTTGCTTTATTTTAGGGTGTTGTTTCAGCAAAGCAACATGTTAGGCAACTCAAATCCTCTCTTGCCCAGTAATCTATTGTGCTTGTTTATTATCTTTTCAGATTCATGGATTTGATTAGTACTGTTTGTTTGGTAAAAAAAGATGAGTTCTAATTAACTATAACTTCTGTAAGTTCTGAAGCCATGAAGTTTTTCATTTTAAATTGTTGCATTAACGAATTTTTGAATAATGATGCAGGTGGTCAGAGGACTAGAACCAGGAGAGCGCTGCACACTATTAAAGTTTGTGACAAGCTGTTCTCGTGCCCCATTATTGGGTTTCAAGCATCTACAACCAACATTTACCATTCATAAGGTGAGCTAGCGCACTTTCATGTTCTTACATTTGTGAGATGCAATAAAAAAATTCAAAATATATCAGAGGACAATGCCCAATTATGTGAGTGGATAATTGAAATTGGGATGTTTATATGGGAAAGCTTTTTGAAATTAGTATTTTCAAATGCATAAAATGGGATGGGAAAATTACATAATTTACAAAGAAAAAGAATTTGTTAATTCAAGCCAGATGCTTACTATGAAAATTATGAAATAATCTTCCCATTTTATCTCAGCCTTCCTTTGTGTTTTCTGTAGAATTTTGGAATTGTGTGTTTTAAATTTTAATGTAATTCTGAGATTTCCTAGATCCAAACCTTATGAAGATTCAGCATCAGGGCTGGACTGAATTATAAAACTACAGCAGGAAACAATGGAAAATATTTTAACTCATTTCAACCCCAATCCACTAGGAAATTCAAGATTAAGGATACCAAGCATATGCCAACAACTTTCAACCCTCAGGGGACATTTTTCCAGTGTAAAATCAGATTTGGAATGACTACAATTAATGCAGATTGACAACAGTAGACCTGCCCTATTATCTTCTATATTAATGTTAATCACTTAACAATTTTAATTTTCACCTATGTCAAATCAGCATGGAAAATTAGTGCTGGAAATTAGCAAACTGAGAAGATATTGAATGCTGAAAATCAAATCTGCAATCGAGAAAATTTTGTACAGCTGGAAACATCATATAATGTATAAAAATGAACTACATGTACATACTATTGCCTCAAAATATAGCATGCCTTGTGAGAGGCCTCGCAAGGAAAGAGCTGGACCAAGACGCAACAATGATTTTGGATTTCCACTGTCATCTCTGTTAGTTTTTTAGTAGCTCAAACAAGTGTTCTAGTCTCTATTGGTGTCTAGTAGCTCAAACAAGTGTTCTAGTCTCTATTGGTGTCTATGAGGCTAAGGAACACAAGAAGATAATTATTTACAAGACCCAGAAAATGTTTCTAAGGAAGATGACTTAATTAGATTAATTAACCAATTATTAAATATTTTCCTAAGTCTAACTTAGGAAAATTGGTTAATTAAATCAGATTAATTGAGGTAAATCGATTTTGCTCTTGTGACTTCTAGAAAAGTCATGAGAATGGGTCAAGATGATCTTAGCCATCGATTGGGATTAGATTGTGGTCGTTGGTTGCTCAATGAGAGTTTATAGAGTAAGTCGATGGGGATTTAGAGATCACTCAAAGATAGCGAATTGCAGTGACAGCAAGGGCACAATGGATGATACCAGTAGCGGGGTTTCAACAGAGAAATTGGGGAGAGAATTTCTGAATAGATTCTCCATAGAGGTTCCAGCGTTCCGAGAGAAGGAAGGTGTAATGCCCCTTCCTAATTATTTTCCTAAGGTTAGAGGAACAATTTTGGCAATTTTGATTAACTATAGTCTAAGGCAGTTTTGATGAAGGGAACTTAGGAAAAGTGTGTTAATTTGCATGTTAGTGGAATGTGGGGGCAACTCACCCACAAATAATTTGCACTCAAGGAAGGGAATTCGAATTCCCTAAGGTGAAATTGAAATCAGATGGGGCCCACATGAGGCTCATGGGCAGCAAGTATAAATAGAAGGAGTGAAGCAGCATTTGGAGTCTTTTCCCAATTCGAAAATCATATTTACCTTAGCTTTTCAGCTAAGCCAAGTTGAGCTATTTAGCACAAGAGCTTCCCAAGGAGTGAAGCTCATCCTTTCTTCGGTGGACCTCGAGTGCCACCCTAGGAAATCTTCCTTTATATCATTGAGACCGGAGGAAACACACTTTACTGGCTTCTACGCATTCTGGGGTCAGCGTACGCAGTTCTGGATCAACTACTACGCAAAGGAGGAGGCTACGCTGTTTGTGGAGTTGCAGCGGAGTTGGGTGCTGAGTTGAGGAGCTACAGGGACATTTCTAGATCATTTCTAGCCAGGAGGAGTGTAGCTGCAACAGAGGAGACATTATTACACGCAGAACACACTTCTGGAGCTCAGGATTGCGTCACTCCCTTCATGACTGCACAGTCATTGGTGTGAGGTGTTTGGGGGAAGCATTAACCGAAGTATTGAGGAGATGGGCTGCTGGGAAATTGGTTGGAGGTTTATTTGGAAGGGATTGTTGGAGTTTTGGGAGCAAAGATTGACAGATTCAGCCACATGATCAGATTGCTGGTTTGGATGAGGGCCAAGCTATGAGAGGTCAATTTTGGGAGGTCAAAACCAAGGGAAATCTTTTCTGGGTTTTTTTGAGTTTGGGTCAAGGAGTCCACTCCTAATTTCCTAGAATTTTCTGGGCAGTTTAGAGGGGGAAAATCATAGGTTGAAGTTGGCCAGCAACTTAGAAACAGAGAGACAACGCAATTTTCTGGAGAGCAGTTTCGGTGCAGCAGTTGGGCATTTTTGTACTTATCAACTGAGGCTTGTAGCTTGCCTTGAGCAAGCCCAGTTGCATTTTCTCCAACTCATATTGTACTCCAACACTATTATCTAATAAAATTGGCCAGTTTGGTGTTCCTGGAAAATTTCTAGCTTTTATGTGTTCGTTGAATATTTCTGTGTTGTGTTATTGCATGTCTTTGTTTATCATTGTAAATTTCCAGTAGGAATATTACAGTGGTATCAGAGCATGTTCTTGGCCAGGGTGGGGAACAGGAGCAGGTGATACCACCTAGATATCAGGGAGTAGCTTTCCAGAGAGGCCGTGGTAGACGCAGAGGCAGAGGCTGTGGTAGAGATTACAACCCAGATCCATTCTAGGACACCGAAGTAGAGAACCAGAGGGGTGGAATGGACAACCAGGAGGATAATGAACAACCCAAACCAATGGGCCAGAACCAAGTTTTGGAGGAGCTGTTGTGAACTAATCAACATATGATGAAACAAGGACATATTATGATGGATATGATGCAGCAACTCCTGGGGCTACAGATGGATGGAAGACCATAGGGGGCAACAGAGCCTCAAGGTGATGGGGGTTCCAGAGCAGGAGGGGGAAACCGTACTTATGAGCCCCCACATACTCCCTAGCATGGGCAGGCTGGCCGTCTTGCCTTGCCTCAATTTGTGGATGAGCCTGAACCAGAGAGGGAGCCAAACCCAGTTGCAAATTTGGTCCACTCAGTTGCATCTGGCATTGATGAGTATGAGGGGTTGGATGCCCGGATTAAGCGAGTGATGTCTTTTGGGGAGTATATTAACCTCAAGGAGAGGCATGCTACATGGCCTAGGACCCATTACAGAGGAGGATCATCCAACCAGGATGTGGAGAGGATAGCTTGGAAGATTACACTTCAGAACTTTGATGGGTTAGCGAAGAGCTCAGCCAGGGCATGGATACAAAAGCTAGACACATATTTCCACCTGAACCCCATGTAGGAAATCGATGACATACGGTTTTCCACCCTTCATTTGGAAGGGGATGCCCAGGAGTGGTGGTATCATGGGCTGATCTCATTTGGACACATCCATATCACGACTTACACAGAGTTCACCTAGATGTTGCTGGAGAGGTTTAAGAGGAAGGACCCGAAGTTGCATTTTAGGGAGTTAGCTCACCTGAGACAGACTGACAGCGCAAAGGTTTTCATCACGGAGTTCCAGAGTTTGGCAGTGATGGTGACAGTTATCTCAGAGGCCCGACTAATTATGCTATTTGTGGAGGGGCTTGCTGAACCTTTGCGTGGTTGTGTGAGGGCTTACAAATCCACATCACTTCAGGATGTTATTTCCACGACACGAGATATGATCAATGCAGTGCCCAAGAATCGAGATTTTGTTCTCACTAGACCCATGATCCCATAGGGGAACCAAGACACTAGGCCACCACAAAGGGATGGAGGACGTGGCCAGTTGGATGATGATACTTGAAGAGACCTCAAGAGGAGGAGGTTGTGTTTTACGTGCCAGGAGCCTTGGGCACCTGGGCACAAGTGCACCAAGGGAAAGGCCCATTTGATTGAGGTTTTTTCAGATAGTGAGCTAGATGAGGACGCTGAGATAGTAGATGAGCCGAGAGATGAGGGAGGATCATCAGCAGGAGGACCACCACCACCACCTAGAGGAGGACCGTTTGCCCCAACCGGGGGAGTCCTTGCTTTACTTCGGGGAGTGCCGAAGTACTTGACACTTAGGATCAGTGGAACCATACAGGGGCAACGTGTGTCAGTCCTAGTAGATAGTTGGACCATGCACAACTTTATTGATGCCTAGAAGGTGGAGCGTGTTGGGATTTTGTGTAGTTGGGGTAGGCATTGGATGTGCTCTATCTCCCAAAATTTGTGGAGGGACTAGAGTACATATGATCTACAAGACCCCGAAAGGGATTTGGGAAATTTCATCTGGTTTGGGAGATATTTAATTAATTAATTATTTTAATGTATTTCCTATGTCTAAACTTAGGAAAATTAAATAATTAAAGTTAATTAAATTAAACATGTGATGAAATTGTCTTAAGTCACACATATCAAGCTTTCTTTTAATCTTAGCCATTGATTCAAGATTTGATCATGGCCGTTGGTTTCCCAACGAGAAAAGTATAAAGGAAAGGCTTGGGGTCATTCGTAAAGACACACAGAGGCAGAGCATTGAAGCTAAGATGAGATTCTAGGGCAGGGTTTGCTAAGAATTCTCAAAGGTGTTTCAGCTGCAGAGAGGGGAGTTTAGACAAAGGGGAAGATCTGATCCCAATGTCTAGAATCAACAAGAAACAGAGCAGCTTCAGAAAGGGAGTGCAGAGAAGCAGGAGCATCAACAGCAAGAGGGCAGCAGCTGCGCAGTGCAAGGGCAACTTCAACTACGTAGGTGCTGCGCAGTCACTACCAGGGCAGCGTAAGGCAGCTGGAAACCCTCAGAGGTTATGCAGAGACCCTTAGGGGCAACGTAGGGACTGTGTCACCCAGTCTGGGGTAACACAACCCTTTCCAGGCTAGCACTGAGGAACGCAGGGGCTGCAGAGGCTGACGCAGGGGCTTCAGGGGTAGTGCTGGGGTTTCTAGGGCCTAATTTTGGCTGAGTCCTGTAAATTCGTTTGAGGGTGTGGATTAGTCAATATTTTGGCTTCAAAATAGCCGGTGAGTTGTAGATCTATATTTTCTCTGTCGGGTTTTGCGGATCTGGAACCCAGATTTGCTGTATTCAGAAAACTATTAATAATAAAACCCTCTAGCAGCGAACCGACTGGTTTTCTCGCATTGGGTTTTTTCGGGGACTATTTGTCCAGAAAATCACTTTGTCACCTTGTCTATGTGTGCATGTACTTTTTCTAGATCTGAATTGGTGAAAGTCTGTTATGTGGTTTGCTTTGATATTAATCTGAAATTTTCAGTTAATAACTTAATTAAGTAGGACCATAACCAGATCTAATAGTAGATTCTGCATAATAGTAACATTCAGAAATTTTCACATGGTATCAGAGCAATTGCAAATCTAGGAGGGTCACCAGTAGAAGACTGAAGGATCTTGCTGCAGAAAGCAGTAGGAAGTGCAGCAGTAGCAGCAAAAGGGAAGATTTGAAGGGACAATGCAGTTTTTAGGGAAGCAGAGTTATGCAGATGGCAGGGTGACGCAGTCTTATGCTGTCTCCCAGCAGGCCCACGCACTTACTGCACAGAGGCAATGCTGGGATTGTCTGAAGCCAGCCAGTGTGACGTAGATCTGAAGCTGTCAGATCCAGAAGAGCCTGAAGCAGAGCCGTAGAACTTCAGAAGGTGTTGGTGGGGTTAAATTTTTGAAGTTTTGTGTTTTTTAGCCTAAGCACTAGTGACAAAGAGCGGGAGGAGATCAACTTCTCGGAGAGTTTCTAGCTAAAGAAACTTGTAGATTAATCAGAGGATAGAAGAGAGCTGAATCATTGTTGATTTGGCAGATTTTCAAGAAGGGAAATCAGTTGTCAGAGGGAGCAGAAGGTGCCTGTTTCGCCTAGGACCTTAGATCCAGATCTCTAGCAAAGAGAAAGGGAGCTCAGACAAATTTCTGAGCAGATGGCTCCTCATGGACTGCGTGATCAGGATAGATTGGATGGCATTTCCAACTTTTCAGTTTGGAAGGCTAGGATCCTGATAGTCCTAGAGGCATATCATCTAAGAGACCATCCAGAACAAGTTCTGGCCACACCGACCGATGCAGATCTCCTAAGGAAGCATAATGAAGTTGCTGGACATGCCAAGCGACTAATCATGGATGGAATTAAGGACCATATTGTCCCACATATAGCTGAAAAGAAAACAACTAATGAGATGTGGAAGGCCTTAACATCCCTATATGAGGGAAAATCCGTCCAAAGGAAGATGCTGTTGGAGACTCAGATGCGGTCATTCATGACGACCAAGGGAGAAGACATGGAACATTTCCTCTTTAGACTACAGTCGATCAGAGATCAGTTGACGACCACGAGTGCTAAGGTGCAGGATGATGTGATGGTCAGGACTGCTCTCAATGCAGTCATAGATGAGTGGGAAACCTTTGTCCAAAGTATCTTGGGCAGAGCGGACCTCCCAGACTGGGACAACTTGTGGGCAATCATGCGTCAAGAAGAAATCCGCAAAATCACCAAGAAGCAATACAGCTCGGGATCGAGCAAAGTGAAGAAGGAAGATGAAGAAGATGCAGCCTTGGCATCAAAGAGGAAACAGGGAAAGAAGAAGATGGATATATCAAAGATCAAGCGCTTCCAGTGTGGTGAACTAGGACATTTCACCAGCAGTTGTCCTCAGAAGAAAAAGGACAAGGAAGCTTCTTCTTCCAAGGCTGCTGTGGCAGATGATGGGTCAGAATATGATGCAACCATGAGTGCTCATGAACCATGAAAGTGGGGCGACATGGATCTGTAGAGAAACTATAGAATGAGGGCGGGATCCTTGAGCAGCTCATCTCTCGGATCACAATCGAGCTACGGGAGCCTTAAGACAGTAGTGGGACAAGTGGAGTAGTGGGTGCATAGATCATGGATGAAGCAAAGGCAGGTCTGAAGGCTGGAAGGAGCATCACAGTGCAGATGCAACAACATCGTAGAAGCAACAACTGATGTGACTTCAGTAGCGCAGAACAGAGCTGCAGCAACATGGATGCTTCAGAAGACAACACAGTGCAACAGTAACGTGAGAGATTTCAACACAAGGGGCTGATGTGACTTCAGCAGTGCAGAGGGAGTCTACTTACACAGTGCAGAGCTGTAGCCGTGCATCATCCTCCAGATGACATCACAAATTAGCAGCCTATGGAATTTCAGTGATAAGGTTGTAACCCAGCTGACTTGTCTGTCAAAGATTGGGCAGGAGACTCATTTGCTTCTCTCAGCAACTGAAGTTGTAGTGCAACAATTAGCAGTGGCAGTGCTATGGGCAACACAGATGCAATACAACGTCATGGGCAGCAATACAAATGTGGCAGTGGCAGTGACAACGTCATGGGCAGCAGTAGTGCAGAGTTGAGTGGCAACAAGCCAATCATCAACAACACAGAAACAAGTGCCCAAAATCTTGTGATGCATGGTGTGATGTATTGCTAGAGCACACTTTGTGCTAAGAGGGAGTGTTGAGATATTTTGTAGTTGGGGTAGCATCGGATGTGCTCTGGCTCCCAAAATTTGTGGAGGGACTAGAGTACATATGATCTACAAGACCCAGAAAGGGATTTGTGAAATTTCATCTAGTTTGGGAGATATATAATTAATTAATTATTTTAATGTATTTCTCAAGTCTAAACTTAGGAAAATTAAATAATTAAAGTTAATTAAATTAAACATGTGATGAAATTGCCTTAACTCACACAAATCAAGCTTTCTTTTAATTTTAGCCATTGATTCAAGATTTGATCATGGCTGCTGGTTTCCCAATGATAAAAGTATAAAGGAAAGGCTTGGGGTCATTCGTAAAGACACACAGAGGAAGAGCACTGAAGCTAAGCTGAGATTCTAGGGCATGGTTTGCTAAGAATTCTCAGAAGTGTTTTAGCTGCAGAGAGGGGAGTTTAGACAAAGGCGGTGATCTGATCCCAGTGTCTAGAATCAGCAAGAGACAAAGAGCAACTTCAGAAAGGCAGCACAGAGAAGCAGGAGCATCAACAGCAAGAGGGCAGTAGTTGTGCAGCGGAGGGGCAACTTCAGCTATGCAGGTGCTGCGCAATCACTCCCGGGGTAGCGTAAGGCAGCTGAAAACCCTTAGAGGTTACATAGAGACCCTTAGGGGCAACGTAGGGACTGTGTCACCTAGTCTGGGGTAACACAACCCTTTCCAGGCCAGCGTTGAGGGACGCAGGGGCTACAGAGGCTAAGGGATGCAGGGGCAGCGCTGGGGTTTCTAGGGCCTAATTTTGGCTGAGTCTTGTAATTTTGGCTTGAGAACAGCCGGTGAGTTGCAGATCTATATTTTCTCTATCGGGTTTTCCAGATCTGGAACCTAGATTTGCTGTATTTAGAAAACTGTTAATAATAAAACCCTCCAGCAGCCAGCAGACCTTTTTTCCCGCATTGGGTTTTTCGAGAGACTATTTGTGTAGAAAATCACTGTATCACTTTGTCTATGTGTGCATGTACTTTTTCTAGATCTTAATTGGTGAAAGTTTGTTATGTGTTTTGCTTCGATATTAATCTGAAATTTTTAGTTAATAACTTAATTAAGTAGGAGGAGCATAACTAGATCTAACAGTAGATTTATGCATAATAGTAATATTCAGAAATTGTCACAGAGTGTAGGGGCATCCAGGAAGAGACATTTGAGGGGTTCTCCATTTTGGTACCAGGAGACCTGACCATGCAGTGTACGAAGTATGTTTCCGGGCTGACTTTGAGGATGGGGAACTACTCACTCACTGGTCACTTTTTTGTGGGTGATGTTCCAGACACCAACGTGGTATTGGGTGTCCAATGGTTGCATGGATTGGGGAAGGTCACCACTAATTGGCATAACCTAGAGATGGAGTTCAAGGGGCCAGATGGGAAACGGATATTACTGAGGGGAATGCACTCTTATCCACCTCAGACCATTTAAGCTCACAGGATGGAGGCAGACCTACGACATGGAGATGTGGAGTTGGTAGTTGAGTTTACGATTTCAGAGACAGGGGCACGGGCACAATCTACGCATCCATATATACTGGCCTTGTTGGAGAAGCACTAGGGGGTTTTTGGGGATGTTCCACCAGGAAGGCCACTAGACCTTGGATCTGAGCACACTATTGAGTTGGAGGATGGGGTGAACGCAGTGATGACCACATCGTATAGGCACCCAAAGGCCTATAAGGATGAGATAGAGAGGGCCATTCAGGAGTTGCTAAGGTTGGGTCACATCAGGCCTAGCTTGAGTTCCTTTGCTTCTTCCGTTGTGTTGGTGAAGAAGAAGGATGGGACACTATGCATGTGTATTGACTACCAGGCCCCTCAATAAGAAGACACTGAAGAACAAATATCCCATCCCACACATTGACGAGTTGATGGATGAGCTTAGGGGATTGAAATAATTCTCTAAGATAGTTCTGTGTTCGGGATATCATCAGATCCGCGTGAGGGAGCAGGATATCCCAAAGACTGCTTTTTGCTGCCACTATAGTCATTTCGAGTTCTCGGTGATGCCCTTTGGGCTAACCAACGCTCTTGCCACATTCCAGTCATGTATGAACCACGTGTTCCGTGGGCAGTTGAGGCGCTTTGTCCTGGTTTTCTTTGATGACATACTCATTTATAGTGAGACATGGGAGGAGCACCTTCAACATTTGGAGGTAGTGCTTCACATACTAGAGGAGCAACAGTTGTGTGCGAAGATGTCTAAATGTGAATTTGGACTAACAAAGATGTTGTACTTGGGGCATGTGATTGGGGAGGACGAAGTAAAGGTACATGAGGAGAAGATTCGGGCTATACTGGATTAGCCCACACCCAGGAATGTGACGGATTTGAGGGGTTCCTGGGAATTTGTACATACTATAGGAGATTTGTGAGAGGGTTCTCACAACTTGCAACACCTCTCATAGATTTGACGAAGAGGGGCGCTTTTGAGTGGACACAGGTAGCAGAGGAGGCTTTTGAGCGCCTTAAGAGGGTCATGAGCAGCTGCCCTGTTTTAGGCTTGCCGAACTTCACACGGCCCTTTGTGCTGGAGTGTGATGCTTCTGGTGAGGGAGTTGGGGCCGTTTTGACACAGGGAGACCATCCCATTGCATTTGAGAGCAGGAAGTTGCTACCTCATGAGCGGTTGTACTTAGTGTATGACAAGGAGATGTTGGTTGTGATGCATGCACTGGCCAAATTCAGAGAATATTTGGTGGGTAGCCTATTCAAGGTGAAGATTGATCACAACAGTCTTCGGTTTTTCTTAGAGCAGTAGTCATTGGAGGAGAGACAACAGAAATGGGTGAGTAAGCTCCAGGCATACGATTTTGATCGAGTATGTGAAGGGAAAACATAACATGATAGCAGATGCCCTCTCTAGGAGACCCGCAGTGCTGTCCTTGATGAATGTTATGCGTGACTGGAAGGCTCAACTTTTGGTTGAGTAATGCAAGGATAGACAGGCTTGTGATATCTTGGATGACACGCATAGGGATGATCGATTCCTGGTGATGGATGATGTGATCTACTACAAAGACTGGATCTATTTGGTGCCATGATCCCAGCTCAAGGAGAGGATTATGCAGGAAGCCCATGATTTTCCCCTAGCAAGACACGCAGGCTTCCTCAAGACATACCATGCTGTTAGAGAGAGGTTCTCTTGGCAGGGGCTTAAGGGAAATGTGTTGAGGCACATGAGGGAGTGCGTGGATTGTCAGAGGAATAAGGTAGAGCTGTCACACCCATCTGGTTTATAACAACTGCTTCCCATTTCGGAGAGGAAGTGGGAGAATGTATCCATGTATTTTATCACTGGGCTTCTCGCTGTGTAGGGATGAGATTGCATTTATGTAGTGGTCGACAGATTGACCAAGTTTGCCCATTTCTTCGCCATTCCATCGAGATCTTCAGCCTCCCATGTGGCTGAGTTATTCTTTTGAGAGGCTTCCAGTTACATGGTCTTCCCAAGACCATTGTGAGTGATAGAGATATGGGGGGTTTCTGGCAGAATTTGTTTTGGTTGGTGGGGACATAGTTTACACCCAACACTAGCTATCACCCCCAAACCGATGGGCAGACTGAGATCATGAACAAATCGCTGGAAGGGTACCTATGCAACTATGTGACGGGTAAGTAGAGGGCATGGGTCAAGTGGCTTCATCTCGAGGAGTTTTGCTATGACACTACTTACCATATGTCTATCGGTATGTCTCCTTTTTGAGCACTCCGAATACGATGCACTTACTTTTTTTGACATGACATTTGGAGATAGCAGGGCCCTAGGGGATTCTCCGAGGTCTCAAGAACAACTTACAGGTGGCTCAAAATCAACAGAAGATATATGCTGATAAGCACAGGGTGGAGCGATAGTTTGAGGTAGAGGACATGGTCTACCTACGGTTGCAACCATATAGACAGTCTTCACTGAAGCATAAGGGCGCAGAAAAACTTTGACCATGGTTTTATGGGCCTTAAAGGGTGGTTAGGAGGACAGGAGAGGTGGCTTATGAGTTGGAGTTGCCTTCAGAGAGCCAGATCCACAATGTGTTTCATGTCTCATGCCTGAAAAAGGCGTTGGGGTAGCAGAAACCGAGTTGCCTCCATTGGATGATGAGGGGCATTTGGTTTTGACACCAGAGCTCATATTGGAGACCCAGGAGAAGAGGTTGAGAAACAGGGTGATCCCGGAGAATTTGGTCAAGTGGAAGGATTTGCCAGACGAGGATGCTACATGGGAGAGTGAGCAGATTTTGTAGCATCCAACTCTATAGTTGCTTGGGGGTCAAGTGTAATATTCCTAATTAGCACCACTAATTGGAATATTTGATTTTTGTATAGTTTTTCCGACTATAGTTTATTAATAAATAAAAGTGAGAAAGGGGGTCTAACTCACTTAAATAAAATAAAGTGTTTCCCTAGTAGAGGCAACGTTGTAACTTAAGGGGGAGCCTTGGGGGTCCACACCACACATGAGAGGAGGCTCACGTAGCCTCTAGGAGCTTCTGCGCAGTCTTATGAGGAGCACGTGGGAGAGAGAGGGACCACGTAGGGTTTTGAGGGCAGTGATGTAAAGGAGGAGAAACCATCTCATTTTGAGCATTCTTGTTAGTGATATTTGAGCTGAACTTATATTTATGAGCACGGCCATTGTTCGCACCTTGCGGCCTTGTTGGTGCGATTGAGTGTCTCGGTCGGTCTTGCTAGCCGGGGACTTGAGTACTGCTCGGGCAAGGTCACTACGGTTTTCGGCGGAGGATTTGGTTGTTGATTCGCGGGAAGGCTGAGCTTCTTTTAGTGATGTGATCCCTAGGAAAGGACGCCGATTCTTGGAGAGAGTGTTCTGTTGCAGGGTTTTCCGCGAAATACGGTGAAGATTCGGTATGAAGTTCGGTCTTTATCGATGGGAAGATTTCACGGGAGTTTGTGGCCGTTCGGCCATATATCATTTGTCATACTGTCTTTGAGCACAGAGGAGACATCGTTTTCATGAGAGGGTTTAGGGTGATTTTTGATGCCGACCATTTTCTATATGGTTTCTGGGTTTTGTCCAGGGTGGTGAGTTCAGGTGGTCTGCAGATTTTCAGCTCATTCCAGCAAGGGGATCAGCCCCTAGCTTCAGTGCATTCCAGCAGCAGCAGTTTACGGCAGTTTCTTCCAGCAGCTGGGACGCAGTTTCTTGTAGCAGCCATTTCCTGTTTTTCTGAGAGGGTTCTTCACTTGTAGGATAGGTGCATTTATTCTGATTATCCATTGTATCTCATTATATTCTCAGATTAATAAAATGGCTTAGCATTCCCGGCATTTTTATGTGTATTTGCTTTATGTTCTATTTCCGACATTTTCTATATTGTCGTATGCTTGTGTTGCTGTCTATTTCCCTTTCGGGATATTACATCAAGCAACATCTGAGAGAGGACTGTAATGTCCCTTCCTAATTATTTTCCTAAGGTTAGAGGAACAATTTTGGCAATTTTGACTGATTATAGTCTAAGGCAGTTTTGGTGAAGGGAACTTAGGAAAAGTATGTTAATTTGCATGTTAGTGGAATGTGGGGGCCACTCACCCACAAATAATACACACTCAAGGAAGGGAATTTGAATTCGCTAAGGTGAAATCGAAATTAGATGGGGCCCACATGAGGCTCATGGCCAACAAGTATAATTAGGAGTGAAGCAACATTTGGGGTCTTTTGCCAATACAAAAATCATATTTCCCTTAGCTGTTCAGTTGAGCCAAGTTGTGCTGTTTAACATAAGAGCTTCCCAAGGAGTGAAGCTCATCCTTTCTTCGGTGGACCTCGAGTGCCACCCTAGGAAGCTTCCTTTTTATCATTGAGACCAGAGGAAACACACTTACAGTCTTCTACGCATTTCTAGGGTCAACCTACGCAGTTTTGGATCAGCTACTGCGCAGAGGAGGCTATGTTGTTTGTGGAGTTGCAGTGGAGTTGGGTGTTGAGTTGAGGAGCTACAGGGACATTTCTAGATAATTCCTAGCCGGGAGGAGTGTAGCTGTAGCAGAGGAGACATTATTACACGCTGGACACACTTTGGAGCTCAGGATTGCGTCACTCCCTTCATGACTGCGCAGTCATTGGTGTGAGGTGTTTGGGGGAAGCATTAACCAGAGGATTGAGGAGTTGGGTTGCTGGGAAATTGGTTGGAGGTTTCTTTGGTGAAGATTGCTGGAGTTTGGGAGCAGAGATTGACAGATTCAGCCGCAAGATCAAATTGCTGGTTTGGATGAGGGCCAAGCTATGAGAGGCCAATTTTGGGAGGTCAAAACCAAGGGAAATCCTTTCTGAGTTTTTTTGGGTTTGGGGCAAGGAGTCCACTCCGAATTTCCTATAATTTTTTGTGCAGTTTAGAGGGGGCAAATCAGAGGTTGAAGTTGGCCAACAGTGTAGAAACAGAGGGACAATGCAGTTTTCTAGAGAGCAGTTTAAGTGCAGCAGTTGGGATTTTTTGTACTTATCACCTGAGGCTTGTAGCTTGTCTTGTGCAAGCCCAGGTGCACTTTCTCCAACTCACATTATACTCCAACACTATAAAATTGGCCAATTTGGTGTTCCGGGAAAATTTCCAATTTTTATGTGTGTTTGCTGAATATTTTTGTGTTGTATTAGCATGTCTTTGTTTATCATTGTAAATTTCCAGTATGAATATTACAAAAGGAGGCCAAATTATTCGGCAAGAGGGAGGTCGTTTCAGCTAGTGCGCATTGCCAGTTTACCCAATGCGAGTTGCAAATGCTACAGTTTGATTTGCTGTTGCTAGAGATAGCTACCGAAGGAGGTGTGAGTGGCTTCAAAGTGTTACTGGAGGCAGTGTATTTATCAAAACAAATTTTTGGAGGCTGAGTGAATTTCCAGAGAAAGTCGTGCACATTTTCTAGTTGCTAGTGCAAGTTGTAGGAGGAGGTGCGAGTGGCTTGGGAGAGGCCGAATTGCTTTTGCAGAGGGATAAATTATGTTTCCAGTTCGATTTTTCCAGTGGTAGTGGATAAAAATATTTGCTAGAGCTTTGCCAGTGAGAGGTACACAATTGTAATTCTCAATTTGCTGAAGATTTGTTAATAATATAATCCCTCATCTGCAGAACTGGTTTTCCCCACATCGGGGATTTTCCAGGGGCAATTTGTCCAAAAATATTGGTGTTCATTATTTTGTGTGTGGATTTTTTCTCAGTTCCTATTATTATTTGTGAAAATTGCAATAGTGATTTATTCATTATTTTCTATGATTAATTTCTGAAGACATATTCTGCATAAGATAGAAGAATAAATTCCGGTAACTTATTTATTCATTATTTTCTATGATTAATTTCTGAAGACATATTTTGCATAAGATGGAAGAATAAATTCCGGTAACGGCAATTATGGAAATTAATTTCCAGTATGAATATTACAAAAGGAGGCCAAATTATTCTGCAAGAGGGAGGTTGTTTCAGCTAGTGCGCATTGCCAGTTTACCCAATGCGAGTTGCAAATGCTACAGTTTGATTTCCTGTTGCTAGAGATAGCTACCGAAGGAGGTGTGAGTGGGTTCAAAGTGTTACTGGAGGCAGTGTATTTATTAGAACAAATTTTTGGAGGCGGAGTGAATTTCTAGAGAAAGTCGTGCACATTTTCTAGTTGCTAGTGCAAGTTGTAGGAGGAGGTGCGAGTGGCTTGGGAGAGGCCGAATTGCTTTTGTAGAAGGATAAATTATGTTTCCAGTTCGATTTTTCCAGTGGTAGTGGATAAAAATATTTGCTAGAGCTTTGCCAGTGAGAGGTATGCAATTGTAATTCTCAATTTGTTGAAGATTTGTTAATAATATAAACCCTCATCTGCAGAACTGGTTTTCCCCACACTGGGGATTTTCCAGGGGCAATTTGTCCAAAAATATTGGTGTTCATTATTTTGTGTGTGGATTTTTTCTCAGTTCCTACTATTATTTGTGAAAATTGCAATAGCGATTTATTCATTATTTTCTATGATTAATTTCTGAAGACATATTCTGCATAAGATAGAAGAATAAATTCCGGTAACCAATTTTTTCATTATTTTCTATAATTAATTTTTGAAGACATATTCTGCATAAGATAGAAGAATAAATTCTGGTAACTGCAATTATGGAAATTAATTTCTAGTATGAATATTACAAAAGGAGGCCAAATTATTCTGCAAGAGGGAGGTCGTTTCAGCTAGTGTGCATTGCCAGTTTATCCAATGCAAGTTGCAAATGCTACAGTTTGATTTCCTGTTGCTAGAGATAGCTACCGAAGGAGGTGCGAGTGGCTTGAAAGTGTTACTGGAGGCAGTGTATTTATCTGAACAAATTTTTGGAGGTTGAGTGAATTTCCAGAGAAAGTCGTGCACATTTTCTAGTTGCTAGTGCAAGTTGTAGGAGGAGGTGCGAGTGGCTTGGGAGAGGCCGAATTGCTTTTGCAGAAGGATAAATTATGTTTCCAGTTTGATTTTTCCAGTGGTAGTGGATAAAAATATTTGCTAGAGCTTTGCTAGTGAGAGGTACGCAATTGTAATTCTCAATTTGCTGAAGATTTGTTAATAATATAAACCCTCATCTACAGAACTGGTTTTCCCCACACTGGGGATTTTGTAGGGGCATTTTGTCCAAAAATATTGGTGTTCATTATTTTGTGTGTGGATTTTTTCTTAGTTCCTATTATTATTTGTGAAAATTGCAATAGTGATTTATTCATTATTTTCTATGATTAATTTCTGAAGACATATTTTGCATAAGATAGAAGAATAAATTCCGGTAACCAATTTATTCATTATTTTCTATGATTAATTTCTGAAGACATATTCTGCATAAGATAGAAGAATAAATCCCGGTAACTGCAATTATGGAAATTTCACAATCTCAACAATCCCCCTCTTTAGTGGAATTTCACCACACGAGACGCTTCCAAGTTTTCACCTAAAGGATATTCTAAGTCAATTGGCTCAAGGTGATATGTATAATAGGCTAAGCAAGGTACTTAAATGAACAAAGGCACAATTGTTCTTGTAAAGGAGCCACTTACCACAACAAAGCCTAAAAAGGTATTTGATACCTAGGGTTTCAAGATGTAGCTCAACTAAGGAGTATCTAGGCATGCAAGCACAAAGAAAGGGTTTGCTTCATGATGAACTCAACAAAAGGTGATGGAAAACCTTCAAATAAGCCCCAAGTTGAAGCCTTGCTTAGGATTAGTCTTTTGTAGGGCATAAATTGCCTAGGATTTATGATGTATGCCGTATTAAGGAAAATTTACCATGAAAAGGGCTAGATTTTGAGTTTATGAAGTCAATCATGTGAAAATTTCTTAATCTAAGAAACTCTACTGCAGTATCTTGATTTACTTCTCCTACTTGAATTAAGTTACATGTTAATTTCTGAAATATTCAGTAAATCAGCAAAGTAAATACAACTAGCAGCCTACACATACAGATCAATCACTGAATAACATGCTCATATGACAAAGTGACACACAAATATTTTGGAAAAATGTCCCCGGAAAAACCCAATGCAGGAAAACCGGTGCAGCTAGCTCTGGAGGGTTTTATTATTATGCAAAATCTAAGTACAACAACTTTTGGGCACCAAACTGGTTTACCCTACAGAGAAATAATACGACAAGCAATACCTCTATCCGCGGAGACAGAAAATATGGCTGATTCACACCCTCAAACAGGGTTTACAGAACTCGAGCCCTTTCTGGCCCACCGGAAACCCCAGCGCTGCTCTGAAGCCCTCTGCATCAGCTTGACTGGCTTGCGTTAGCCTCTGCGTTGCTCAGGAAGGGCCTGCGTCACCCCTAAAGGGCTTACGCTACCCCTGCGCTGCCCTGACTGGGCCTACGTCAGCCCTGCGTGGCCCCTACTGCCTCTGTGCTGCTTCTGCGTGGCCTCTGTTGGATTGCGTAGCACCTGGTTGCCTTTGCGTTGCTCTGGTATGCCGCCTCTCTGTCGCTGTTGTACTCTTGGCCAAGGGTCAAACCATCCCCTTGCCAATACTGCCCCCCGCCGCGCTGCAAATTGCTTCTGAAATTCTTAGGAAACCACACCTTAGAATTTTAGCTTAGCTTCAGTGCTCCGCCAATGTGTGTGTTCCAGTTGACCCCAAGCCCTTCTCTTATACTTTTCTTATTGAAACATCAACGACTGTGATCTAATCTCTAATCGACGACTAAGATTAGAAGCTATTTGATCCGCGTCACTTAAGTCATTCTCATCACATGTTCAATTTAATTCACTTTAATCTTTTAATTTTCCTAAGTTAGACTTAGGGTCTTTAATTAAAATATTAATTATTTGAATATCTTTTAAACATGATGGAATTCTTCTAAATGCTTTCTGGGTCTTGGAGATCTCATGTACTCCAGCTCCTCCACAAAATTTGGGAGCTAGAGCAAATTCAATGCTACCCCAAAATCTCAACAAATCAAGATGAGCTCAAGCTAAAATAGCTCCAATCACAATGTCTTCCTTCAAGAAGCCCGTTGAATTCAACCCTTGCACTTGTTGAAAAGTAACTAGGTTCGGTCTTCATAATGACTTGTAATTGTGAGTTTTTGTAATTAATGAAAATAAGAAAAATAAAATTAGTATTATGCTTGTCTCATGGGTTTCATAAGCAAGGAATTTTATTTTAGTATGACTCCCATTGTGAGTCCTTAGGATTGGTCATAAAATCTATTTGAGTCTATGTCATGTATGAAGGACCCTTCTTGGGCATATTACACTTATGTATGAGTCAATAGGATTGTCAAGTAGCCCTCCAAGACAAGCACAATACATCCCTCTTCAAGTAGGTTTCAAATGAATTAATTATCTCCTCCTAACAATCATTTCGGCTTACCTTCTTCAGGTCAGCTTATTTCATTGGTAAACCACTATAAACAGGGTCATCTGAATTACAGTTAGACATAGAATTTCTGTTAAAATTGGCAACTAGGGCTAAACTCCACTTTGGATAGCTCATATGATGGAGATGATATTTTTGTTATATTCCTCTTTCCGAGAGGTGCAAGATTGATCTAAAGATCATCTTGTTTGGATGAGTAGAAGTTGGATTTTGAATTTATTTTCTCTCATGTGCAATTGTGAAGGTCGGCCAGAAATGTAATGTAGGCTCATAAGCCCCAATAGATGTGTCTTCACCCCTCATTGAAGGATATAAATTAGAGAGGCTCTCTCCTCATTTTGGACATCAATCATCACATCGTCTCTCTCTCTTTGGTTCGTACAACATCAAAGGAGTTTCTCTCTCTCTTTGCATGTGTGGAAGTTTGACTGAAATTTCTTGGGTAGCAAAACAGAGCATTGACCAGCGTTGACTTTGGGTCAACCTCACTCAGAAAAGCGCGTTTTTCAGGGCAAAATTTTGGTCTCTTAAGGCCGCACTCATTATCATGAAAACCGAGGAATTCTGGGAAGTTTGACTACAATGTTGACTGTAAAATCTGACCGTAGAGTTGACTTTTTAGTTGACTGAGCTTGACTGTGTTTTTTGGATCTATTTTGGGCTGATTTGGATCAATGTTGAAGGCTTCATTGACTAAGGTTGGCCGAGCTCATTTGGTGAAGTCTTCTTGTTGGTTTGATCAGCGTTGACTTTCTGGTTAGGGCATCCTGTTGACTTTTTGACTTAGGATTTTTAATTTAATTTGGCCAGAAAATTTAATTAATTGACTCATGAGGGGAATAATTATTTTTCCAACCCTCTTTACATAAGATAAATACATGTTGACACATGAAGGGGGAAAACCTATTTGTGATAGACCCTCAAATAGTTACCCAATTCTACGCCTCAGCATGATCTAGCATACCAAGTAGCTTGTAATAAAATAATCTAGCCAATTAGCTAGGATTATTCCCAAACTACTTTTACAAAGACTCGATAGAAAACACTAGGAATCACTTGGTATCTTGACGACAAACTCCACCTTAGCTTTGGGGTGAGGCTGGAGGGGAAAACTCTGCCGATCACTTGTGTCGAGAAACACAAATGAATCAGTGAGACAAAAAACCTCCTTGGATAGAAATCTTCACCAAAATACTAGGCTCACCTAGGTTGTTACATACATGATGGTCTTACTTAGATCATTTACATCATAAACATGTAGAATGGGTTTACATCATTTACAAAACTATCGAATGATGATGAAATCTGAATGGCGTGAACATCTCGAACATGATAAATCCCATTTGAAAAAATGGGGGTGTACTGCTATGGGGTCATTGACACAGAGTGGTCAATAGGCTCAATAAGGTCAAGCATGGATCTGATGGTAGTGCTGAAAAGTATAAGGCAAGATTTGTTGCTAGAGGCTTCTCTGAAAAAGAAGGCATAGATTATGATGACATATTTGCACCTATGGCCTGCTATACCACCATCCGATCTATCATTGCCCTTGCTGCAACGCAAGGATGGAGTCTCCATCAGATGGATGTGAAGACTGCTATTCTGCATGGTTCAATAAAGGAAGAGGTGTATGTGAAGCAACCTTTGGGGTTCAAAGTCCAAGATAGAGACACCTATGTATGCAGGTTGAAGAAAGCCCTCTATGGGTTCAAGCAAGCCCCCAGGGCTTGGTATGAGAGGATAGATAGCTACTTGATGAAGTTGGGCTTCACTCGGAGTAATGCTGATCCAAACCTTTATTGTAAGGTTGATAGAGAAATGCCTCTCATTCTAGTTCTCTATGTGGACGATCTCTTCCTGATAGGTGTTGACCCTCTCATTCATCAATGTAAGAGGGAGCTAGCTTTCGAGTTTGAGATGAAAGGCCTAGGATTGATGCACTGTTTCCTAGGCTTGGAGGTCTGGCAAAGGCCAGGTGAGATTTTCCTTTCTCAAGGAAAACATGTTGTGAAGCTACTGGAGAGATTTGGTATGGTGGACTATAAGTCTGTGTCTACATCGATAGAAGTCAACTTTAAGAAGTTGTGTGGAAGCACTGCTAGGCCCGAGATGGGAAATCCCACCGAGTATCGACAACTCGTAGGGGCCCTGATGTTCTTAGTGAACTCCCATCCGGACGTATGTTTTGCAGTGAACACTTTGAGTCAGCATATGGTTGAGCCTCATCACATTCATTGGATTGGGGCCAAGAATCTATTGAGATATTTTCGGGGCACAATCAACCATGGGCTGAGATACACTGCTGAAAGTTTGAGACTCCATGGATATACTGATGCCGATTGGGCTGGCAATGTGGTGGATCGCAAGAGCACATTTGGATGTTGCTTCACCTTGGGTTCTGCTTCAATATCTTGGATGAGCAAGAAGCAGAAGTCGGTGGCTTTGAGCACCGCTGAGGCCGAATACATTACAGCAAGTATGGCCTGTTGTGAAGCTGTTTGGTTGAGAAAGCTCTTTAGTGAGCTGTTCGGACATGTGCTA
Organism: Pinus albicaulis; assembly: GCA_034641835.2. NCBI lineage: Eukaryota > Viridiplantae > Streptophyta > Pinopsida > Pinales > Pinaceae > Pinus > Pinus albicaulis. The sequence goes on from CM076574.1 coordinate 385,903,758, forward strand.
GATACCATCGTTATCCTTTGTGATAACCAGAGCGGGATTCATCTTTCTGAGAATCCCGTGTTCCACAATCGATCCAAGCATATTGATATTAAGTACCACTTTGTCCGGGACATGGTATAGCGAGGCGCCGTAAGGCTCGATCACATAGGAACTGATGAGCAGGTCGTAGATATTCTCATGAAGGCCCTGGGGAAGGTCAAGTTCCTAACCTTCCGTGAGAAGCTTGGAATCGTGGAAAGACCCTATTGTGAGGGTCCTGCTTGAGTTGGACTATGAGCTTTGGGAGCTCCGGGGGGCTTGGGGATAGCTTCTTGGAGCTATAAGCACAGACTGGGCTAGGCTTGCCGAACCTTGTTGTGCTTCTGCCCCACTGTTATGATGTTTGAGTTGGTTCACCTTTTTTTTTATCTATGCCCCGCATGCATCCTACCCATGGAGTTTCAGACTCATGGGAAGTACCTCTCATTTGGCCAATGAGGTGGGAAATGTGGATAGAGACCAATAGCAAGATCGAAGGACGCATCGTAGATTGCCGTACTCTCTATGTGTAGGATGGCATGTGTCCAACACCTTGATCTGCGATCAAGTCTGATAAGGTTCCTATCTCTAAACTGACGTCGGGTCAGTAAACTAACTTCGGGTTAGTATGTGACTCTTTTGAGTCTATTGAGGTTTTACCCTCTAAACTAACTTCGGGTGAGTAAATTAACTTCGGGTTAGTATGTGACTCTTTTTGAGTCTATTGAAGTTTTACCCTCTAAGTTGACTTCAGGTCAGTGGAGCGTGATGTCTTTGTGACTCACATTTTGTTCTATTTGCAAAGAAGAGCCAGCAAAGCAAGTTACGGCAGGATGACGCACGATGCTATATGATGGTACACGATGGTACTGATCTTTGGATGGCACAAGTGGAGAGATGGAGTTCTCCCTAGTTGAGAGGGAGTGTTAATTTTGGGCAACTAGGTCCAAACTCCATGTTGCACTACTCATATGATGATGATTATATTTTTGTTGGATTCCTCTTTCGGAGAGGTGCAAGATTGATCTAAAGATCATCTTGTTTGGATGAGTAGAACTTATATTTTGATTTTATTTTCCACACATGTGCAAGGTCGTCCAGATTTGTAATGTAGGCTCACAAGCCTAACAAATGTGTCACACACCCTCATTGATGGATATAAATTGGAGAGAGGTGATGTCCATTTCATCATCATCTCATCACACACATTCCTCATGATCTGATTGGTTCGTACAACCTAAAAGAGGCTTCTCTCTCTCCCACGTGTGAATATGGATGCCGGAAATATGGATGATGCCGGATATGGATGCCGGAAATATGTATGATGCCGGATATGGATGCCGAAAATATGGATGATGCCGGATATGGATGCCAGAAATGGATGCCGGAAATATGGATGATATCAGAAATGGATGCCAAAAATCTGGATGTTGGAAATATGGATGATGCAGGAAATGGATGCCGGAAATCTGGATGAGGGATTCTTTTGTTGACTTGCGTTGACTTTTGATGAGCTATCTTTGAGGGCTGTGTGTGACACTTGGAGGGTTGGCTGATCTGATGTTGAGAAAGACTTTGCTAGCTGATGCATCCTGTTGACTGCCGTAACGCATACCATCCTATATATTTGCTGGATAAGAAGAATTGTAAAATCTAATCTATATTGTTGGCTTGTCTTCTGTTGATCTATTATTGTGTTCTATCAACATTTTACTTTCATGTTTATGTGATTGCTAAATTGAATCGGGCCTAAGAAAGATTGAAGTAAATTTGCATTAAGCATAGAACATACTATCATTATCTAAAATTAACATCAGGGCCAACAATGCAAATCAAATTCTCTTTCTGGAGAACAAGCTGAAGGACATGAAGATGGATAAGGGAGAATCCATCCACTCCTACTTTATGAGGATTGCCGAAATAAAATATGATCTCTTATCTATTGGAGAGGTCACAGCTGCTGAGAGCCCACTCTTATTGTTGTTGGAGGTCTTCCTCGAGCATGTTATGTATTCAATACCGCTATTCTCAACAATAGCATGATTCCTGATCTTGATGAATTGTTGACGAGATGCACTCAAGAGGAGACGAGGATGATGGAGAGAGACAAGCCCTCGAATGGAAATGATCCCATTGTTTTCTCCATTCATGCAAAGAAGAATAATTCTGGTCCAAGAAATCAAGCGCAAGGAAGATTGGGATTCAAAGAAGGAAGGAAGGGTAGATGTTTCAATTGTAACGGGTTTGGCCATTATGTTAGAGAGTGTCCCAATAAAAGGGATACACCCCGAGATGATGACAACAACAACAACAACAACAACTTCAAGGGAACTGGAAATCAAAGGAGCAACAAGTTCAACAACAAAGGAAAGAGAAAGGATCCCTCTTCACAAAATGGAAATGGTCAACCTTTCAAGAAGTAGCGAAACTCCAGGTATGATGAATCTAATTTTGTAAATAACAAGCAAAAATAATTTCTTCTTATATCTGCCCTCTCAGCTGCCTCTCCTCCCGACACCTTGAATAATTGGTTGATTGATAGTGGTGCCTCAAGGCACTTCACTGGTTACAAAGAGGCGCTCTCACATTTGATTGAAAAGGAAACAAATTTGGAGATTATACTTGGAGACAATTCCACCTATCCCATGAAAGGGACATGAATTGTTACTCTTCATCTAAATCAAGGTCAAACCCTTCATCTACAAGATGTGTTATATGTACATGACTTGAAGAAGACTTTAGTGTCTATTTCGGCGATGGAAGACAAAGGATTCAAGGTGTCGTTCATTGAAGGAAAGGTACGTGTTTGGAGGAGGAATTTCAAAGAAGCATTCACTCTTGGTTTCAGGGTTGATACACTTTATCAGGGTGGAGGAAGTCCGTTGGGAGCCATGACATGCAACACAACTCTTCAGTTTGAACTATGGCACCAAAGGTATGCTCACCTTCATTATAAAGCTCTTCCCGAAGCAAGGAAGATGGTGACAAGTATGCCCGATTTCAAAGTTGATCACGAAGGTGTGTGTCAGGGTTGCGCCGAAGGGAAACATACAAGGGGACCTTTCCCCTCAAGTGATAGCAAGACTACTGACATTCTTCAATTAATTCATTTTGATTTATCTGGTATGTTGCCTGTAACATCCTTGGGAGGATATTTGTATTATGCAATTTTTGTGCATGACTTCTCTCGCAAAACTTGGATATACTTCTTGAAGAAAAAGGACAAAGCATTCAAATGGCTCCTCTCTTTCAAAGCCTTGGTTGAAAATCAAACAGGGATGAAGATCAAAATTTTGAGGACCGATAATGGAACCGAATATGAGTCAAATGAGTTCATGACTACTATAGGGAAGCTGGCATTAAGAGGGAGACCACTACTGCTTATACTCCCAAACAAAATGGAGTTGTCGAAAGAAAGAATAGAACCATCATTGAAGCCACTCGTGCCATGCTTCATGACCAAGGCCTACCGAAGTTCCTATGGGGAGAAGCTACCAACATTGCCGTGTATGTTCAAAATGGATGCCCACATCAAGCATTGGACTCCAAAACTACCGAAAGAATTTTCACTGGTAAGAAACCTGATGTTTCTCATTTTAGAATTTTTGAAAGTCCCGTATATTTTCATGTGCCGAAAGAAAAAGTGAGTTGTAGATCTAGTGTTTTCTCTGTCGGGTTTTCCAGATCTGGAACCCTGATTTGTGTATTCAGAAATATTCTTAGTAATAGAACCCTCCAGCAACCAGAGAACGGTTTTCCCAGATTGGGTTTTTCCGGGGACTATTTGTCCAGAAATAACTATCACTTTGTCAATGTGTGCATGTGCTTATTCTAGATCTGGATTGGTAGAGATCTGTTATGTGTTTTGCTTCGATTTTAACTTGAATTTATTCAGTTAATAACTTATCTAAGTAGGAGGAGCTTAACCGGATTAACAGTAATAATTTCTGCATAAGATATAAGATTCAAAATTTTCTACATATTCAACGCTGATCTTGAGCACCATATTGAGTCATTTCTTCAAGCTTAATATGACAAGGTCTTGAGGCATACATGACTGATATTGCTTCATAAACATAACTCTAATTAATACATTTATGCCAAGATGACAAATCCCTAAAAGACATCAAGAAGAAGTCTTTTGACCTATAATAAAATTCCTTGCTCATGATACCCATGAAGCAAGCTTAACAAAAATACATTTTATTATCTTTGTCTTCTTCAGTACATAAATACATAATTATATAGTCAATATGAAGACAGAAACTAGTTACACTTTCCAACATGGGGTAGCCTCTTAGAGCTGTAAGCGACCATAGGGCGAGGTTCACCTTTCCTTATTGGTGCACTATTCCCCACCGTTATGATATTGAGCTAGTTCACCCTCTCTTGATCTATGCCCCACATACATCCTACCCATGTAGTCCGGGACTCATGGGAAGTACCTCTCATCTAGCCAATGAGTTCGGAAATGAGGAAAGAGACCATAGCACTACCGATGGACGCATCGTTTATTGTTGTACTCTCTATGCTAGGATGGGTTGTGTCCAAGAACTTGATCTGGGATCAAGTCTGGTTGAGGTTTTTTCCTCTAGACTAAATTCGGGTCAGTGGAGAGTGGCAAGGTCTTGTGACTCACTCTCGATCAAATCTTCTTCATTATTTCTTCATGGTTCAACAGAACAGAGCACAAGGATGGCAGGATGACACAGGATGACAGGATGGTATAGGTTGATATGATACAAGTTGACAGGATTGCACAGGTTGACAGATGGATTGGCGGGTGGAGTTCTCCCTAGTTGAGAGGGAGCGTTAAAATGGGAAACTAGGGCCAAACTCCACTTTGGACAACTCATATGATGGAGTTGATATTTTTGTTGGATTCCTCTTTTCGAGAGGTGCAAGATTGATCTAAAGATCATTGCTTGGATGAGCAGAAGTTGGATTTTGAATTTATTTTCTCTCTCATTTGCAATTGTCAAGGTCGGCCAAAAATGTAATGTAGGCTCATAAGCCCTAATAGATGTGTCTCCACCCCTCATTGAACGATATAAATTAGAGAGACTCTCTCCTCATTTTGCACATCAATCATCACATCATCTCTCTCTCTCTCATTGGTTCGTACAACATCAAAGGAGTCTCTCTCTCTCTTCGCACGTGTGGAGGTTTGATTGAAATTTTCGGACTGTTCTTGGGTAGCAAAACAGAGCGTTGACTTTGGGTCAACCTCACTTAGAAAAGTGCATTTTTCAGGACAAAATTTCGATCTCTTTAGGCTGCACTCATTGGCACGCAAACCGTGGTATTCTTGGCAGTTTGAACACATTGTTGACTGCAACATTTGATTGAGGAGTTGAATTTTCAGTTGACTGAGTTTTTTGGATCTGTTTTGGGCTGATTTGGATCACTGTTGGAGGTTGCATTGACTAGGGTTGACTGAGTTGATTTGGTGAAGTCTTCTTGCTGGTTTGACTAGTGTTGACTTTCTGGTTAGGGCATCATGTTGAGTGCTGTTTGACTGAAGTTTTGGGCAAGTGTAGTTTGTATATTGTACTCTCTCTCTGTTGAACTTTTGAAGAATAATAAGAAGATTTGATCAAAGGGTTTTCCCCACATTGGGGTTTTTCCCTGGCATCTGCCAAATATTGTGTCCTGTCTTGGCTTGTCTTCTGTTTATTGTTTATGTTCTATCAACATTTACTGTCAATGTTAATGTGATTGCAAATATGGAAATTGATATTGGGCTAATAAGAAAAGATTGAAGTAAACTGCTCTAAGCATAGAACATACCATTGTTTTCGAAAATTTAACAATTTCGGACATCAGTGCAGTGCGAGGTACAACAATACAGTGCGAGGTATAGACTTTAGTTAGTCACAGATTTTCCGAGAGATAGAAATGCGAGGTACAACAACACAATGCGTAGTATGAAGCATAAGGCAACAATATAGGCAATCGTGCAGTGTGAAGTGAAGTAGCAGAATAGTGCGAGGTAAGGTAGCAGTACAGTAAGTAGTGCAGGGGTAGCAAGGCAGTGCAAAGGTAAGAAGGGAAGGGCAACAATAAGGACAACAGTACAATCCTCTAAGGTCCTCAAGGAAGGCGAAGTTAGGAATAGTTCGGAAGCAGTGAAGAGGAAACCAAATTCTAAAGGGTAGCCAAGAAAGAGGAAGAAAAGCAAGAATAATCTTATCAAGGAGGTTTTGTGTCTTGGTCTTGGAAGGGAAAATAGGTCAAGGGTCTTGGTCTTGGTATTCGTCAGTTGGAATCTCTATAAGAAGAATTTGTGCGGGTTTTCCTCTCAAAGAGTGAGAGGTTTTAGCCCTGGCTGACAACCTATATTTTGTGTCTCTTGTCTCTTTATGGTTTGTGAATTGGTAGCTGTTTGATGAAGCAGAACACTAATAACCTAAGTAAAAGAAGATCATAATCTAAAGAAGTAAAAACAATCACAAGCAATTACTAATAGAAGAGAAATCACCTAATATCATTACCCTAGATTTCTCAACATGGTATGAGAGCTAGGTTACTAAGTCAAGGAAGGGCATCTTATCAAGAGTCACCCAAGGATCAAATTTCAAGGAAGGCAACACAGAAAAAATCATCTTGAAGTCAAAGGAAGCATCATAACTCTAGATCAAAGAAGTCTAAAAAGAAGTATGGGGATCATCATCAAGACAAGAAGACCAAAACCCTACATCTACTCAAATTGAAGAGATCTACAAATCGAGTTAAAGTGTTTTGAAGCCTATTCATCCAAAGGAAGCTAGATCAAAAGGCGATGTCATCTCTCGTTTAAACAGGACATCATCAAGAAGTCATCACTGATCTTCATTAGCAAGACTTCACTATCAAAAGGGATCTCCCTCTCTGTGAGATCAAGGATCATGATTGAAGAAAACTTTCTTCAATAAAGAGAGGTTTCTATTCTCTATATCATCATCAGCATCAAGGAAGCAACAAGGAGAAAGTAACATCCTATCAAGTAAGTATATGACCTTATTTGAATCTGTCAAAATGTATTTTTGCAAGGAGAGCAACAAATTGTTTGGGGCTTCAAACTATCTTGCATCGAAGAAAAGGACAGATCTAAATCTTATTGAAAATGACGTCATGGATCATGTCAAAGGATCTATCACAAAACCAGGAGAGGAAGATGCTCAAGCTCTTGCCAAGTATATGAAAGGGGAAGTTAGAGCTCAAAGGATTCTCATAGAATCCATCAAGGATCCCCTAATCCCATATGTATCTAAACTCGCAACTTCAAAAGAAATCTATGACAAACTGGTAGAGTTGTATTCCGTAAGCATTGCTCGAGAAGTGATATCATTAAGGCAAGAACTCTACAAACTGAAGATGTCGAGAGAAGATGGAATGGTCGCATACTTTATGAGGATATCTAAGATTTAGGATCAACTACAAGAACTAGGAGAAGTCATGTTTGATAGTGAAATGACTACAGTGGTATTAAGTGCACTACCTGATCCGGGTTTATGCAGGAATGCAATAAAATACAGAAATAGAAATAAACATAGAGATGCAGCGGAAATAATACTTCATTTCATTAATATCAAATAACTGAAATATGTTTACAGACAGAATGGAAATAAACTAGCTAGGGCGATGGTAGCTTATCTCTGAGAAGAGATGTGGTGGCTACATGCCTCTGAACTGTCTTACAATGAGGCTCGAAGGCCTATTTATTGTTGAGAAACAATGCAAAACCCTAAACATCCAAAAACCTAACCGTAGGAGATGAAGCGCCAAAACCATGGGCCTCGTTTGGGTAAATTGGTGTTTCAACTTCCTAGGGACGTAACTTTGGCATATGATCTCCGTTTGACGCGCATCATTCCTCGTTAGAAAGATCTATCCAAGGAGTACAACTTTTGGTGTGAGCAACATCAGTTCATGGACCCATGTTGCAACAGTGGTCCCGCTGTCCATGGACCCATGTTGCTCTCGGTTTTCCCAAAAAACGTCGTTTAGGGCCTCAAAACGGCTCTGGAAGTTCAGGACCCGAAAAACTGCTAAAAATAGTAAGTTGTGCCGAAACTGGAAAACTAAAAGAACCGATGGTGGGAGTTCAAATGGAATAGGTGGGTGGCCACCAATATCCACATGGCTCATTAGGGCCTCCAAACGACTTCGAAAGTTCAGGAACCGACAACCTGCTAAAAATAGTAAGTTGTGCTAAAAGTGAAAAACTGAAAGAACTGATGGTGCGAGTCTAAATGGAATAGGTGGGTGGCCACCAATGTCCACCTGGATCATTCCTCCCTCCTTAGGAAGCAATGGTCCCCATTGCGTTAATTTCCTCCATGAGAGGCAAATTCTGCTGAACTTGGTATTGAATTTGTTCAGGATGTCGTGGACCTGCTGGCGGACGTGCTGGTAGACGTGATGGATGCGTTCAGTAAATTTGGTTTCCTCAGACAATACATGTGTGGATTCTGTCTATGTAATTGCATGAGTGATGGCAATATCAGGTGGCGGTGCTCTGGGGGTCAGATCAATGGAGTGCTTGTTCGGATAGTGTAGAGGAACCTCTGTGGGTGAGGAGAAAATGTCTTCGTATTCCTCCACACCTTTTTCCATCTGTTGCTGTTGTGCAGGGGAGCCTTGTTTTGAGGCTATGGCCACAATCTTCTTCTTTCCTTGTGGGCGAATGGTAATGCAAATAAATTTCCTTGTTTGGGAAACAATCTTATTGCGTTGTTTTGCTGTAGTCAAAGAGATGGTAGGAGGCGGTACTACCTCTAGTATCCTGTACAAGTTATTTCCCAAAGTAATAATGACAGCACGAGGCCTAGATTCATACACAGCATGTCGCTACCACAAGTATGGTTGGCCCAATAATACATCTGCTACATCAAGAGGAGCAACATCACACAATACCTCATCCGTGAATGGCTTGATGCTGTACGAAAGACGACACCGCTGGCGGACGCGAAGATCTCTCCCTGGGTGAAGCCACCCGATGGTATACGGCTGTGGGTGTGGTATGGTCTGTAGGCCGAGCCACTTCACGAACTTTGCTGAAATGAGGTTCTTTTGGCTTCCGCTATCGACAAGAAATTGCAATGGAGAACCCTTCACCCACATCTGCGAATGGAAGAGGCGCTCCCCCTCCTCTAGATCCTCGGGATCCTCCCTCTGGATCTTGGTAGTGGCAACAATGGCACTGGGGTCCACATCAATGATCTTCTTCCCTTTGTCATCTCCCTTGTCTGGTTCTAGCTCAGGATTAGAACATGCATCTGAATCGGGTTTCTTCAGTTCGACCACCAGCGACTGTTTGGCCCGACACTCGTTTGTGCTGTGAGTGGGGTTGTTATGAAATTCACACCACTCCCCCGTGTCTTTCTTTGGATTTGTGGTGTTTTGAGTCACCTCGCTTTGGCTCTGCCCCTTGTTCTGTGGTTCAGGGGCACCTTTCCTAGGCTTCGGATTTGTGGATCCAAAGTCTCACTTCTTCTGCTTAAATTTATGCTCAATCTTGGCGGCATAGTGATAAGCTGTACCAAGCGAGGTATTGTCGAGGAACTCCATTTCCTCCTGAATGTGTCTGTGCAGACAACTGCAGTACTTGAGCACCAAATGTCTCTCCGAATCTTTAATACCCAACTTTGTGCACAGGGTATGGAAAAAATTCGTCAGTTTGTGCACATCTTGATCCCTTTGCTGCTGCAACGTTGTCCATTGGATGTACTTGTCCTCATAGCTCCCCACGGGGTAATATTGTTCCTTGATGCCGCCTCGAAACGAATTCCAAGTGGGTGCGGCCAAGAACAGAGAGGGTTCCCCCTCGTCCTTTTGATCACAGTAGGTTTCCCACCAATCTTTGACATGGGGGGCAACTTTGAGGAGTGCAAAAATAATCTTTTCTCGGTCGGTGAAATCGTGGACCGAGAAATACCCTTCTAGCAAATTCAACCATTTATCTACGACGTCTGCATCTATCTGGCCTTCAAATACAGGAATGTCAAAGTTTACCTGTACCTTGAAGGTTGTGGCGCCTCCAGAGTGGCTGTTGGATGCAGACGCACCGTAGGTGGGCAACTGTTGAAGGATCTGAGCAAAGTTATCCATCATCATGTTCCTTTGTTTCTCGAGGGCCTCCTTGAGCAATATTTTTATAGGATCTATTGTTCCCTCATCTTTCTTTTCTTCCGACATGGGAGGTCGTCGGGGTTTGCGAGGTTGATCTTGCAAGGGTTCAACCAGATCGAGCCCTAACTCCTTATACCCTGACCTCGTTGGGGACATGCAAAGAAAAACAGAGAAAGAGCAGACCGCTCTGATACCATTGATCCGGATTTATGCAGGAACACAATAAAATACAGAAATAGAAATAAACACAGAGATGTAGCAGAAATAATACTTCATTTCATTAATATCAAATAACTGAAATATGTTTACAGACAGAATGGAAATAAACTGGCTAGGGCGATGGTAGCTTATCTCTGAGAAGAGATGTGGCAGCTACATGTCTCTGAACTGTGTGACAATGAGGCTCGAAAGCCTATTTATTGTTGAGAAACAATGCGAAACCCTAAACATCCAAAAACCTAACCGTAGGAGATGAAGCGCCAAAACTATGGGCCTCGTTTGGGTAAATTGGTGTTTCAACTTCCCGGGGACGTAACTTTGGCATACGATCTCCGTTTGACACGCATCATACCTTGTTAGAAAGATCTATCCGAGGAGTACAACTTTTGGTGTGAGCAACATCGTTCCATGGACCCATGTTGCTCTCGGTTTTCCCAAAAAATGTCGTCTAGGGCCTCAAAACGGCTCCGGAAGTTCAAGACCCGAAAAACTGCTAAAAATAGTAAGTTGTGCCGAAACTGGAAAATTGAAAGATCCGATTGTGGGGGTTCAAATGGAATAGGTGGGTGGCCACCAATATCCACATGGCTTATTAGGGTCTCCAAACGGCTCCGAAAGTTCAGGAACCGACAACTTGCTAAAAATAGTAAGTTGTGCTGAAAGTGAAAAACTGAAAGAACTGATGGTGCGGGTCCAAATGAAATAGGTGGGTGGCCACCAATGTCCACCTGGATGACTACAGGAGGAGTGGGGTAACTTTACTTCAAGTATTTATGGGAAGAAAGAAGCTACTTAATTCTAGGATCTATGGCCACTATGCAATATTGAAGAATCTAGACCAAAAGCTAAATCTGATGTGGGAACAGGTGAGCAAAATCAATCTTATACTGCAATAACAAGAAGAAAGGGAAAATTTGGAAAGTCTAGTTCTTGAAAAAGAAAAAAGGACATGTCTAAAATTCAATGCTATGGGTGTCAGGAATAGGGACACTACAAAAGGGATTGTCCTAACTTCTAAGATCAAGAAGGACAACAAAAGTGGAAGAGAAGAAGCCCATATCACCATAGAAGTAGAGGAAGCTGAAAATAAGTCTAAGAAAGAGGAAGTAAGAGATCTCTATTTCTGAGATAGTCTTCCTCACCTAAGTTCTTTTCATATTCCTAAGTCTTCTATCGTAAGATATGTCTATCATGATTCACTAAATGGGATGCATCAAGGCATCATAGAAGCATTGGAAGCAAGAGCTCGAGACATCATCAAAGATGGTTAGAATCTATGAAGTATAGGGTATAGTTCTTGAGAATCTCATTGCGAACATAAGTGGCAATGTTATCTATTACTAGGTCCACATACATCTGTCAAAAGGAAACATCTGCTGATAGGGATACTTTAGATCCTTAAGATTCTCTAATGGAATCTTCATTGAAAGGTTCACCGATCATGAGGAAAAGCAAGTGTTTCATCAAGAAATCCAATCTTGTGGATTTCAAGGGATGATGATATGATGACATAAAAGTGAAACAAGATCAAGGAATTGAAACTCTTTCAATCAAGGAAGTTGTTGCAAGAAGTCTGGATGACCCATAAAAAAAATGAGGGATGTATGTTTACTTTTGATATTGTGTAAGTCATGTCATATGGTTGCAGGTAACATGGATCAATGCTCTATCTTGAGAGTATGATCAAAATAAAGGATCTCCTCCCTCAAAGGAATGCAGGAATGCATAGGTCACACATTCACTAGATGAAATCAACATTATATGTTGACAACAATTGAGGAAATCTGAATGGAAGCTCCTGGGAATGAAATGTATGACGAAAGGAAGGAAGAGATCGTGGAATATGCAACCTTGGTAAAGGCAATCGACATCCGAAAGATCAAGAAGATTTGACTAGATATCTCCATGAAAGATGTGAAGACTCTGACGGAGTCTGAAAAAGAAAGAGATCCTTGACAATATATATCTTTGGGAGATGTATCGATATGTATGTAGGATGCTGATGCAAACTAGAAGATGTCAAGATGAAAGACCATCACAAATTTAATGTTGATTTTAATGATCATTTATTTTTGAACAAATACTTGGATGGGTTTATGTAGGGCTGCCAAGGGAAGAACTATGGATGTCTTCCACCGAAGGTTACTTGGGAGCGGGAGCAACATTTTCAGAAGCTCCCGGTTTGGGAGCGAATCAGGTAGTGAATTTTTATGTAATATATATATTTTTATATTTTAATGCATATATGTCAACAAAAGCATATAGAATGATGAATTAGATGTAAAAAAGCATAAAAACATAGATTGAACGATATAACATCAATGATCTAGAAGTTATAATCTTCATCAACCATGTCCACAGGTTAGTAACATACAACATATTGAGTCTCATGATTCATCAATCTTAAAGTTTCAAGCTTTCAAAATTCAATAAATAACATTTATCATCATTGATCACCAAAGTTGTACTTGTAAGCTAAGTGTAACCATTACAACAAAGAATATCTAACATGAAATGAAATGTTATAAATGAAATGAAATGAAACAACTTTCAACTTTCATGAAGCATCGTATTCACAATTCATTATCAATAAGTTATAATTTCCAACTTCAAACTTCAAATTTAAATTGTCATATATTGTTTACAAAAAATATCATAATAAATATGAAAGGGTCAACAGTTATAAAAACTACTAGAAACTAGAAAAGACAGGTAAATCTATTATCTATAGCTAATGCTTGGACCTCTTGTTGCCACGAGAAATGTCTAAATTTTGATTCTTGTTGGAAAATCAAGATCTTTGTCATTAATATCATCCTCTAAGCATTAATATCCATAGGTATCTTTATCATTGCCTCTGGATCTATATAGGGATCTTTTTCATTAATATCACCCTCTAAGCATTCGCTTCGTGAGTGCGCTCTGGGAGCGGGTTCGAGGGGGCGCGCTCCAGGAGCGGGTTCGATAGGGGGGGGCCGCTCCCCGCAACCTTGCTTCCACCACCGATGCATATGTAGTAGGATGAAAGATCTTTAAGTAAACATGACATGAAGAAAGCAGGATGGCATAAAGAAAGGCCCAATATGGACTAATGGATCACTTTCCGATGATGACATGGCTAACTCATGGATGAAAGTGATGGATGGCCGGTGCCCTATGTAGAAGTCCCAAACATGAAGACTCCCAGATAACGAAAATAAGTTTATGACACTGTGAGGAGGAGTTCTTCAAGCAGTTGGTTGTCCCATAATCTCCACTTGAGGAGCTACTGTAGGTCCCTATTTAAGAGGGAGCCTGGAAACAAGTTTCTTACTTGGAAGAAACTTGGAAATTCCTAAGCCAAGAGGGAACTTAGGTACATTCCTTTTGTAGGAACGAGTGCATTCCTTTATTGGAATAGATATGTCCTCCCTAATTAAGAGGGAGAGATAGACACATCATTCTTGTTTTCACTCGGGAGGATAGAATGGAGGATTAGGTAAACACCCAGCATTTGATACAATTTTAGGATGTATTAGGGAATCCAAGATAAAAGTAGTTGTAGTGGATCGATATTCTTTGAGGACTCTGAATCCAAGATAAGAATAGTCCTGGTGGAACACACCCTGAGAACCCGTGTGGGGTATGTTCCAAGAGAGACAAAGATGAGGGTGTCTATACATCATTGGTCTCGCCAGCATTGTGCTTGGATCTTGTGGAGAGATAGAGCTGTTAGTCAAGGCCTTGCTATGTGACAATGCTAGTTGATCTGATGCTATACAAATGGGTTACCAATCCGATTCTTCTTATGAGAAATTCTTAAGATTGAGAATGACCAAGTACCATTATGAATACCTCCCTAGTTAAGAGGGAGTGTTGAAAAGTAACTAGGTTTGGTCTTCATAATGACATGTAATTATGATTTTATGTAATTAATGAAAATAAGAAAAATAAATTATTATTATGCTTGTCTCATGGGTTTCATAAGCAAGGAATTTTATTTTAGTATGACTCCCATTGTAAGTCCTTAGGATTGGTCATAAAATCAATTTGAGTCTATGTCATGTATGAAGGACCCTTCTTGGGCATATTACACTTATGTATGAGTCAATAGGATTGTCAAGTAGCCCTCCAAGACAAGCACAATACATCCTTCTTCAAGTCGGCTTCAAATGAATTAATTATCTCCTCCTAATAGTCATGTCCGCTTATCTTCTTCAGGTCGGCTTATTTTAGTGGAAAACCACTATAAATAGAGCCTTCCGAATTTCATTTAGACAGAGAATTTCGGACAACAATACAGTGCGAGGTACAGACTTCAGTTAGAGATAGATTTTCCGAGAGATAGAAGTGCGAGGTACAACAATACAATGCGTAGTCTGAAGCATAAGACAATAGTGCATTGTAAAGTGAAGCAACAAAACAATGCGAGATAAGGTAGTAGTACAGTAAGTAGTGCAGGGGAAGCAGAGCAGTGCAAAGGTAAGAAGGTAAGGGCAACAATACAGTCATCTAAGTTCCTCAAGGAAGCCAAAGTAAGGAACAATTTTGAAGCAGTTGTTGATTTTGGGTAGCATTGGATGTGCTCTTAAGTCTCAAATTTTGTGGAGAGGCTTAGACACATGTATTCCAGATAACCCAGAAATCATTTGGTGAAATTCCACTCGGATTGTATTCTATAGAAATAATTAATTATTTTTAAAGGGACCCTAAATGTAAACTTAGGAAAATAAAATAATTAAAGTGTATTAATAGAATATGAGTGAGAATGATCTAGAATACATGGATCAAGTCAAAAGTTAATCTTAGCCATTGATTAGAGATCTAATCTGGGCCATTGAAGTCTCAATGAAAAGATTATAAGAATGGCTTGAAGGGTTAGTTGGAAATGACAATGTGGAGGCAGAGAGAGATTAGAGATCGATTGCTTTAGTGAGCAGTGCTTAGGAAGAAAATTTGATCGAGAGATCTTTTATAGTGAGGGGTAGTAATTTCGGTTGGAAGGTTTCCTGAGCCGGAGAGTACATAGCAGCAAAGACAAAGAGAGCTAGTGTCAAATCCTACGTAGTTACTGCGCAGAGCCAGAGGGGAATTCATTTTCCTGCTGAGGAGACAACACAGAGCCAGTGTCAAATCCCAGAGAGATTTTCTAGAGGCCAGAAGGCTTCAATTTCCAGTTAGCAATGAGACCAGCGCAAAAGCAGAGGACAACCACAATTGTGATGTAGATACTGCACAGAGTGATGCAGTCACTGCGCAGAGGCAGCGCAGGGCAGTCTAGCCTTGACGCAGATCAATGGCAATTTCCCATGGGGGAGTGAGGTTTGTCTCACAAGATCTCTTCTGTCAGTTTATCTGTATGATTTTAAAGTCTCGTCAATCATATATTTGCACTCAGAATTTATATCATAATAACATAAAGCCTCAGATCTGCTGCACTGGTTTTCCCGCATTGGGTTTTTCCAGGGACATTAGTCCAAAAATAATTGTGTCGAGTGGTTGTGTGATCTATGTGTGTTCAAATTTGTTTCAACACTTGTATTTCTTCCACAGTTTAATTGTGTAGGCTGTAGTGAATGGGTTTCGATATTTACTTCTTGAACACAATAAATAATTTGTTAAGTAAATAACGAATATAAGACTTTCCATCAGTTGCTGCAGTAGGATTCCTGAGTTTGATGGAATGTTCACATGGTACCAAAGCTTGTTTAAGATGAGTGCAAGCGAGACAAAGAACAGATCCAACAGATCCAGCGTTGAAGCAAAAGTTGGGGATCAAAGAGCTGCGTAAGCAACAACATCGATTTCCAGGTGAAGCACGTAGTCCAAGCTAGGAGGGCTAGACTAGCAGGAAAATCTCTCTTTGAGTGAGCCGATAGAGAGGTAGGATTGTTCCAGATTGCTGTTTGTCTGAGGCAGAGGGAGCAGCGCAAGTTGCAACAGAACTACGCAGATCAACAACTAGAGAGACGCAATTAAATGCGCAACAATGATTGCTGGTGCAGAGCGTCAGGAAGTGTAGATGAAACACAGTTTTGGGGATTTCTGACCTCAGTGAGTTTTCTTGCCCAAGAAACTCAGATTCCCTGTGCAGTAGCAACAAATTTTGTGGCTTGCTCAATCAAGAGTGCATAAAGCCAGCTACGTAGTGGGTGAGAGGCAGCAGTTCGACAACATTTGGGTGAAATGGAAGCCAGTGGGTTGCGTGACCAAGACCGGTTGGAGGGTGCCTCCAACTATGTAATCTGGAAGGCAAGGATCTCCTTCCTTCTAGATGAGCATGACCTCAAGCACTTTATCGAAAGTGCTCAGGCTGAACCGATGGATGCAACACCATAAAGGGCCTTTAAGAAGAATATGGCAAAGGCCAAGCGGTTGATCCTCGATGGAGTGAAGGATCATATTGTTTCACACATCTCAGCCAAAGGAAAAACCAAGGAGATGTGGATGCATTGGAAATGCTATATCAGGGGTCTTTTGAGCAACGAAAGATGTTTCTGGAGGAGAAAATGTGGACCACCAGGATGCAGAAAGGAGAACGCATTGATCCATTCATGTCTAGACTTCAGGATAACCGTGATCAACTTGCAGCTGTGGGAGCAGCTCCTCAGGCCACAGAGATGGTCAAACTTGCAGCTGTGGGAGCAGCTCCTCAGGCCACAGAGATGGTCAAACTTGCCATAAATTCCGTGTCCGAAGACTATCAAGTCTTTGTCCAGAGCATCCTGGTCAGAGAGAATTTGTCGGGCTGGGAATCGATGTGGGCAGCTCTTCAGAAAGAAGAGATGAGGAGAGATATACTCAAGTGTCAACTTGAGAGCAGTAGTAGCAGTGGTTCGAAGGTAAAGGAGGAGGATGAGAATGCAACCCTTGCATCAAAGGGACAACAAGAGCAGCGCAAGAGGAAGAAGGATCTTTCAAAGATCAAATGCTTCCGGTGTGGCGAGATGGGACATTACGCCACATAGTGTCCTCTCAAAAAGAAGGACAAGGATGTGAAGCTTGATCCTTAGGTCGGAGCAATGAAGATAGAGGAGGAGGAGGAGTTTGCTTTGATTGCTCATATACCTCCCAGAGGGAGGTGGGCTGATTTGGAGTTGCAGACCCTGAGATCTACAAGATGGGCAAGATCCTTGAGGAGTCCACCTCTCGGATCATCACCTTGCTACTGGAGCCGAAAAAAACAGTAGCAAGATGGACTAGTGCCAATTGGGGTAGAGGAGTGCTGAAGTGACAACGCAGTGGTTAGCAACGCAGAGCATTGTTGCAGCAACACAGAGGGATGTAGTGCAGAGCAGCAACAACGCAGAGCATAGAGCAGTGTTGCGGCAACGCAGAGGGGCACAGTGCAAAGCAGCAGCAACACAAGAACCTCAAAGAGGCAGCACATATGCTAGCAACAGTCATATCTTCATCACCGAGATGCAGTATACTTGTCCAATTTTGGATGTTTTTTCAGTTGCATAAAGAAACTGTATTGCAATGCTGTAGCAGTTGACAGTGGCAGAGTCAGCAACAACACAGATGCAGAATTCGGAGGGAATTGCAGTACGGATGTAGTGTTGACAATGGCAGTGTCAGTAGCAGTACAAATGCAACATTGTGCATAGTCAATGGGCAGCAGTGTCAGACATCAACATTGCATAGGGAGATGCTTCAGGGTCAGAACAGTATGTAGCATGGCATATTGTTAGAGCACATTCCTCGCTAAGAGGGAGTGTTGATTTTGGGTAGCATTGGATGTGCTCTAAGTCTCAAATTTTGTGGAGGGCTTAGACACATGTATTCCAAATAACTCAGAAATCGTTTGGTGAAATTCCACTCGGATTGTATTCTATAGAAATAATTAATTATTTTTAAAGGGACCCTAAGTCTAAACTTAGGAAAATAAAATAATTAAAGTGTATTAATAGAATATGAGTGAGAATGATCTAGAATACATGGATCAAGTCAAAAATTAATATTAGCCATTGATTAGATATCTAATCTGGGCCATTGAAGTCTCAACGAGAAGATTATAAGAATGACTTGAAGGGTCATTTGGAAATGACATTGTGGAGACACAGAGAGATCAAAGATCGATTTCTTTAGTGAGCAGTGATCAGGAAGAAAATTTGATGGAGAGATATTTTGTAGTGAGGGGCAGTAATTCTGGTTGGAAGGTTTCTTGAGCCAGAGAGTACATAGCAACAAAGACAAAGAGAGCCACAACAATAGTGCAGAGCCATTGATGCAGTTCCTATGTAGTCACTACGCATAGCCAGAGGGGAAGTCGTTTTCCTGCTGAGGAGACAGCGCAGAGCCAATGTTAGATCCCGGAGAGATTTTCCAGAGGCCAGAAGGCTTTAGTTTCTAGTCAGCAGTGAGACCAACACAGAGGCAGAGGGCAACCACAGTTGTGACGCAGATACTGCGTAGAGGCAGTCCAACCTTGGTGTAGATCAGTGCCAGTTTCCCATGGAGGAGTGAGGTTTGTCTCACGAGATCTCTTCTGTTAGTTTCTTTGTATGATTTGACATTCTTGTCAATCATAGATTTGTACTCAGAATTCACTGCATAATAACATAAACCCTCAGATCTGCTGCACTAGTTTTCCCGCATTAGGTTTTTCATGGGACATTAGTCCAAAAATAATTTTGTCGAATGGTTGTGTGATCTGTGTGTGTTCAGATTTGTTTCCGCACTTGTATTTCTTCTGCAGTTTAATTGTGTAGGTTGTAGTGAATGGATTTCGATATTTACTTGTAGAACACAATAAAAAATTTGTTAAGTAAATAACGAATAGAAGACTTTCCATCAGTTGTTGCAGTAGGATTCTTGAGTTTGACAGATTTTTCACAGCAGTGAAGAGGAAACCGAATTCTAAAGGGTAGCCAAGAAGGAGGAAGAAAAGCAAGAAGAATCTTATTAAGGAGGTTTCATGTCTTGGTCTTAGAAGGGAAAATAGGTCAAGGGTCTTGGTCTTGGTATTCGTCAGTTGGAATCTCTATAAGAAGAATTTGTGCGGGTTTTCTTCTCAAAGAGTGAGAGGTTTTAGCCCTGGCTGACAGCTTGTATTTTCCCATGCAGATCAGTGCCAGTTTCCCATGGAGGAGTGAGGTTTGTCTCACGAGATCTCTTCTGTTAGTTTCTTTGTATGATTTGACATTCTCGTCAATCATAGATTTGTACTCAGAATTTACTGCATAATAACCTAAACCCTCAGATCTGCTGCACTAGTTTTCCCGCATTAGGTTTTTCATGGGACATTAGTCCAAAAATAATTTTGTCGAATGGTTGTGTGATCTGTGTGTGTTCAGATTTGTTTCCGCACTTGTATTTCTTCTGTAGTTTAATTGTGTAGGTTGTAGTGAATGGATTTCGATATTTACTTGTAGAACACAATAAAAAATTTGTTAAGTAAATAACGAATAGAAGACTTTCCATCAGTTGTTGCAGTAGGATTCTTGAGTTTGACAGATTTTTCACAGCAGTGAAGAGGAAACCGAATTCTAAAGGGTAGCCAAGAAGGAGGAAGAAAAGCAAGAAGAATCTTATTAAGGAGGTTTCATGTCTTGGTCTTAGAAGGGAAAATAGGTCAAGGGTCTTGGTCTTGGTATTCGTCAGTTGGAATCTCTATAAGAAGAATATGTGCGGGTTTTCTTCTCAAAGAGTGAGAGGTTTTAGCCCTGGCTGACAGCTTGTATTTTGTGTCTCTTGTCTCTTTATGGTTTGTGCATTGGTAGCTTTTCGATGAAGCAGAACACTAATAACCTAAGTAAAAGAAGATCCTAATCTAAAGAAGTAAAAACACTCGCAAGCAGTTACTAATAGAAGAGAAATCACCTAATATCATTTCCCTAGATTTCTCAACAACCCTAGCCCTAACAACTTGCCTTAAAGGGATTAGGAAAATAGAAAAAGGAGAAATGATAGAAGTTTTGGTAATTTTTGACCACCACAAAGATCCTATTGCCTTTTTCTACTTGGGAGATGGAGTTTTTAGGGGTAAATTTAAGAGTTATCAAATTTATGCATGGTGTAAGGGGATCCTAGTTTTCACTTGCAAACCCTAACTATCTTTTTATGAGGGGAGTAATTAATTAGAATAAAATTCTCTAGGATGTTTTCTATGGCATTAAGCGAAAACAAATTTAACATGCAATAATTAACTAAGTTTTTCTAATAAAAATATGCATTTAAACATGGAACACGAGAAAAACCCTGACAAACGTTATTGCATGAAAAACCGTTAAAAATCTGCAATTATACTCACAAATTATCCAATAAATTTCCTTCTTTCCATCCCACAAAGATATCTCCAATACCCAAACTAGTCTCCAATAGCGATAGCTCCAAAAGGATCACATCTCCACAAGTAGTGAGTAGCAGAATGCTAAGTTGAGCTCTCCCTAAGGAGGCTGAAATCCACAAGTGATGATGAACAAAATGAATGGAGTGATCCTCCTTTTATAGGAGGCCGACACATCCATTAATCCAACTAAAAGTTCCTAAACAAGTCTGCTTTTCAGTAGACTTAAAGTAAATGTGTTACAAGACAACCCAATAACTCAATAAAGTAAAATATGCCATCATTTTCCCACACATGTGACTCGTAAGGCCTTTCTAAGCATGATGTCATGCCCTTTTGGAACTCAAAATGCTCTATAATTTCAATACAAGGGTTAGATGTGTTAGTTTTTGTAGCATCAGATGTGTTCTAGCCACAAAATTTTGTGGAGAGGCTAGAATACATGAGATCTCCAAAGCTGAGAAATCGTTTTTGGAAATTTAGCCTATAAGTGTCTCAATTAGATTATTAACTGATTTTTAAATATTTCCTAAGTCTAAACTTAGGGAATATGGTTAATTAATTAGTATTAATTGAGATAAGGAGAGAATAGTCTAGAAACTCACACGGATCGACTCCAAGATGATCCTAGCCATTGATTAAGTTTTAATCTTGGCCGTTGGTGCTCTAACAAAGGATTATAAGAGGAGGTCGATGTGGTGATGGTGAATACACTTGGAGAGTTTAATTTCATTGGAAGATTGATTTCCAGAGTAGCAACAGTTAGTTGCCGGAGAGAGAGTCAGCGAGATCGAAGTAGTGAGAGAGGGGCAGAGATAGTGAGGTTGGAGGATGCATTCCAGATCCAGCGAGTGCATTTCCAGAGAGGCAGAAGAGCCACAAAGAGGTTGACGCTGAAGCAACGCAATATTCTCTATAGGAAAAATTGATTTTGTGGAAGAGAGACTTTTTCTGTTCCAGAGGCCGGGAAGGAGTCCCAGAGTGTCGGAGAAGCATCTTTCTAGTCAACAAAAGGCAAAATGACTTCATCAGAGATCAATCTGAGGCTAGACGCCCAACAGGCTATGCAGAGCAGCGCAAAGGCTGACGCAGAGGGTCAGAGGGCCGTGTTTTTTAAGGCAAGACGTGCCGGGAGATTGCTTGTGGGGTGAGGAAAATTCCTCACTAGATTTATGCCAGTATTTCGACATCTAGTTGTACTCAGATTTCTCACTGTTGCATAATAATAAAACCCTCAGTTGCTGCACTGGTTTTCTTAAGTTGGGTTTTTCCTGGGACATTTGTCCAAAAATAATTGTGTTAATTTTATGTGTGTGCTAGCATTTCTTCCAACATTTATTCTTCCACAGTTTTATATGTGTAGATTGTAGTGTGATTTATTTAGTATTTGTCGTAGAAAACAACAAATAAATTGTTAAATTATATTAACAATTAAGAGAATGATTTCCAATTGCTGTAATGGGATTCTGGTTTGGAATTTTCACAAGATGTGTCTCCAACTATCATGATCAACCTCAATTTGAGGAAGGGTCCTCAAATCCCGTCTCAAAACATCTCCATGTGTCCAAAAGCCAACTCTAGGTACCCTGTGTCATTTCCATGGGTGCCATCTAGACAACATAGTGTACTCTCTCTCTAGAGTTGTGGATCCATGAGGTAATACAATCCCTAATCATCTTGAGGAGTATCCTCATCATATGGACTCGGATCAAGGCATGCCCATACAATAGTGTCAAGGCCAACCTAGGGGCACGTTGGGTCTACTGGGTAATCATCAAGAATCTTCAATGCCAAGTAAATTCAACTCAACATTCTGGTATTTGAGGGTGCTCCGGCGTGTCAATCAACTATCAAGATCATCAAAGTGCCCAATGCTTTGCTATGGAAGGGCAACATTGCATATACAAGGTTATCATGCCCTCTAAAGTGTACTACAACTTGGGCATCATTTGGAATATTAGTGGAATATGTTGATTTGGGGTAGCATTGAATGTGCTCCAAGTCTCAAATTTTGTGGAGAGGCTTAGACACATGTATTCAAGATAACCAAGAAACCGTTTGGTTAAATTCCACTCAGATTGTATTCTTTAGAAATAATTAATTATTTTTAAAGGGACCCTAAGTCTAAACTTAGGAAAATAAAATAATTAAAGTGAATTAATAGAATATGAGTCAGAATAATCTAAAATAGATGGATCAAGTCAAAAGTTAATCTTTGCTGTTGATTAGAGATCTAATCTACGCTGTTGAAGTCTCAACGAGAAGACTATAAGATTGGCTTGAAGGGTCATTTGGAAAACACATTTTGGAGACACAAGGCAGAGATTAGAGATCGATTTCTTTAGTGAGCAGTGCTCAGAAAGAAAACTTGATCGAGAGATCTTTTGTAGAGAGGGGCAGTAGTCCAGTTGGAAGGAATCCTGTGCTAGAGAGTACATAGAAATAGAGACAAAGAGAGCCACAGCAGCAACACAGAGCCAATGACGTAGTGCCTACATAGTCATTGCGCAGAGCCAGAGGGGAAGTCGTTTTCCTGCTGAGGAGATAGCGCAGAGTCAGTGTCAGGTCCCGGAGAGATTTTCCGGAGGCTAGAAGGCTTCAGTTTCCAGTCAGCAGTGAGACCAACACAAAGGCAAAAGGGAAACCGTAGTTGTGACACAGAGCCTACGTGGGTGATGTAGTCACTACGCAGATGCAGCGCAGGGCAGTCCAGTCTTGGTGCAGATCAATGCCGGGTTCACATGGAGGAGTGAGGTTTGTCTCTCAAGATCCCTTATGTTAGTTTCTCTGTATGATCTGACGGTGTGTCAATCATAGATTTGTACTCAGAATATTTACTGCATAATATATAAACCCTTAGATCTGCTGCATCGATTTTCTCGCATTGGGTTTTTCCGGGGACATTAGACCAAAAATAATTGTGTCGAAATGGTTGTGTGATCTATATGTTTGTTCAGATTTGTTTACGCACTTGTAATTCTTCCGCAATTAATTTATGTAGGCTGTAGTGAATGGATTTTGATGTTTGCTTGTAGAACACAATGAATAATTTGTTAAGTAAATAACAAATAGAAGACTTTCCATCAGTTGCTGCTGTAGTATTCTTGAGTCGATGAAATTTTCACAGAATAATGTGCCCTCAAGGCCTCAACTGGTATGCGAAAAACCACTTGGAAAAACCATTTCAAACTCAAGTGAAAGCAAGAAATCATTAGAGAAAATGGCCCTAGATGCATCGCAGTGGACCATACTTAACTGTTAAGCACATAGTAAAATTCGAACTGGGATTACCTTCAAATATCGAAGTAGACCAAGTCCTGTAAAAGTGTTCCCTACCTTTTAGAGGTAGTTAAGTAATCAACTCCATTAGGTGCTTTCAGGCCGTAAGAGGAGGTGACATTTCCAAGGTTAACCCTTCAATTCATAGGTGTTAGTGACAATAGGTGGGAAAAAAGGGGAATGACTTCATGGCTAAGTGCCATGGCTAGAGAACCAACTGATGGAGGTCCACATCCTGAGTGTATAGATGTAATGGAGGAAGCAATCGTCGAGGCATGAGTTACCCGTTTATTTGGCCTACTTTTTCCACCTCTCTAGTGCCCCTTTTACTTCTTTTTGATAATGTTTTTATATGGTGCATAACTCAAGGGTCCAAGCTTGCTTTTTATGATATAACATTCATTTACCAATTTAAGATGAGGCGGTTTCTCGCTCATTACAGTTGGGACATGCAAGGGTTTCTTATGATGAGATGGAGCATCAAGTGCTCAAGATCTAGGTGATGGCTAATGAAGGGGGTAGAGTTCATGCTAGGTTTTTTCCCACACTAATTATGTCCTAACCATCTTTTGCATTTTAACTTTTATTTTTCTTTTATTGTGGCCATCTTATGATTTTATCATCCTTGTAAATGCTTCAACCTCCAAGACAAATTTTTTCGGCCCTACTCAAGGCTGTGGATGTATGAGTGTCGATTCCCGATGAACCAATTATAATTTACCTGAAGGATGGATGTGTTATCAAGGGAAATATATAAGAGGTTGAGTATGGAATGGTTATAAACATGTTAGTTCAATCCAAGTTTCCCAAGTAGTGCCCCTCCTAAAACCTAAGGCCTTAGAGCAGGTCCCACTAGGCTAGGGCTAAAGACTAGCCCCCCTGGTAAGGTGAGGGAACAAGTTTACAGTGAAGATTGGTCAATCAACTAGATCACTCCTTTATCAATGTTAGAATGTCTAGAACATTAAAAAACCACTTGATTGCAAAATGGTTAAACTACCTGCTGAGTGGTAGCCCACCTTCATTCAAGAAGGAATGGTGGATGGTGTGTAATATCCCCAATTTTGTGAGCATGAGAATATTGTCCAATTTTGGTAATATTAATTAAAAGGGGCAACTAGTATTTTGGAGAAAGGTGGAAAGTATTATTTTATTGTAGATTGGAGGCAAATTATTATTTTATTAAAATGGTGGAAAAAGTAACTAAGTGGATAATGGTCCCCACCAATAAAATAATATTAAATGGAGTCTAGAATGATGGAGAGAAAACATAAAATGAGTGACTCATTTTGTGGATCATCTTTTGACTATTACATTTCACCTTTCTTCTCTTGGGGTTGTTTAGCACAAAAGGAAAAGTGTTGTTTAGCACCATGAATTCCATGTGGAATTCCACCTCTACCTATGGTGAGCTTCGAGTGTCACCCTAGTGGAGTAAGGAGTCCATCTCAGGGCTTCTCTAGGAGCTACATTGCATACTATTTACAGCTGGAGCGTGCTTCTCTTAGGGCGTAGAAATAAATTCGAAGGGTTGAGAGGAGCTAGCAGATAATGAAGTTTTGGCCAAAGAATTTGCAGAGAATTATCCATAGGGAGGACGAGTTTTTCCTTGGGGATTTGAAGGGACGAGAGTGCTGCATTTTGGAGGACCAAATTTATATATTCCAGGGCCTGCGCAGGGGGTTACTGGCAGCTTCGATGCACTTGCAGAGATTCAGAATTTGGGCAGCGTTCAGGCTGAGATCTACTTGGTGATTGAGGGGAGAAATTTACAGGGGTTAGGGAGGAATTCTTGGAGTGAGATTTGGGCCAAATTCAGAAATATCTAAACTGTAGGGCATTTTCTGGCCAAATTGAGCAATTTACAGTTGTTGGGGGTCACCGGGGGTCGGTGGATTCAGCCCAAACCCTCTCTGGATTTTTGTGGGTTTGGTGAGAGGAGACTAGGATTAATTTTATAGAATTTTCTGAGCACTCCTGAGCAATGTCACATGGTTCGGGTTCGAGTTCGGGTTCGACAATGATTAGGTTCGGTTTGAGTTCGAATGAGGTTCACCATTAGGTTCGTATATATATATATATATATATATATATATATATATAAATTTAAAATGAATTATAGGATAAAATAGTAAGAAATCAACATTAGTAAACATGAAAAATGCTATCACGGACATGGAAACTACAAGGATAAATTACAAGTTTGAGTTGTGACATGAAGTTATGAGTTTTAATCTATGGACTTGGTCAATGGCTATGAGGTTTGATGAGGTTCGCTGAACCTCAAATTTTTTTTAAGGTTCGCCAAACCTCAATTCTTTTTTTAAGGTTCGCCAAAATTCGAACCTCAAGTTTAAAGTTCGACGAACCTTGTGACATAGCTCCTGATGGCAGAATTCCTAGTTCCATTCAACAATTAGCAACATAAATTGTTGGAGGAGGGCGCAATTTACCCTAGGACCATTTCCACCACTTGGGTCTGTGAGATATTTCTGGGTTTTGTTGGAGTTGGTGTGGAAAACCTACATTTAATTTTGCAGAATTTTTGGAGTAGATTTGAGGGCCAAAATCTCAGTTCACCTACAACAGCAGTGGCAATAATTTTCTGGGCTAGCGCAGAATCATGGTGGGGAGCTCTTCTGACATTTGGGCAGCTTGATGATCGCCTCGGTTTGGATTTGCTTGTTGTAGCAAGCCCAAGCTCAAAGTTTTGATGCATTTCCTCTTGTATTGTGATTTCCTGCGTATGTGTTGAATTTCCTAGTTGTTGTTATGGTGCATGTTTTTGTTATTCACTTAATATTTCCGTTAGGAATATTACAGTGCTATCAGAGCCATGATCTTGGCCAGCTGTGAGCCTTCAGCCAAGTGATGACAAGACCAAAATAAAAAGCTAAGAAATCATGGGTTCCAGAGAAAGGTTAAAATCAAACAACATGCAATAACCGTGAATGAGGTGATTAGGATGCAACAAATGATGAATGATGTGGGGGAATAGTTGATTCATACTACAATTGGGAATCAAGACCATTCTCAATTCTACAACAAATCCACTATACCCAAAATTATGGATAATGCATCAAGATGGAAAGATATGATTGCAACTGATGTGGAGTTATTGGCAACAAATTGGAGGGCATACCAATCATTGAGACATGACATTCAGGCATCCCTCAGTTTTTGACATATGGCCTGAATAGGAAATGAATCAGCAGTTTTTGACATATGGCCTGAATATGACCAAAGGAAACCTATACAGTCCATGTAAATTGTTTGTGTGTATTGCTTGGGTGGATGGGGGTTTGGGGGAAGTTCCCAGACCATTTACATTTAGGAACGTTTGCAGGTATGGACAGTGGAAATAATCAACTTTCTCCACCATTTAATAACTTATATATTGGGTGCTTTTTATTTTTTCACACTTCGAGGCATATTTCTGTCATGTATAGTCATTCAAAGTGGATAATTTATTAATTAACGCAAAGTTTAGTCACATATTTTCTGGATAGCATGATAACTTCCATGTTAATGGATATTATGCTTGTCTGTGAGTTATATATGGAAGAATTCAAGTATTGTGTAGCCTTTAACAAATACTTGCAATTTTATTGGTACATGCAGGTTGCATGTGATACACCACTTTGGGCAATGATTGGAGGACAGGATGTGGAACGGCTTCCATCTACCTCAACTTGTTATAATACTCTAAAGGTTTGAACTATAACTCGAAAAAAATTAGTGAAGGTCCATTTTTTAATAATTCTATCTGTTAGTCAGAAGGCTTGTTTGGTCTAACGGGTGGTTGTCGAGGTTTGTCATCCAGGACTAACCATCTAAAAATCCCTATCCTTGTGCACACCATAAAAGCCCCTACACCATTGGTAGTGTATCCCTATATTAAAAACTTGGGCCTGAATTGTCCCAAGGAACTTGACCTGCCACGTTTCCCTGAGCATACTACTGCATTTTACTGCAATATATATATATATATATATATATATATATATATATATATATATATATATATGAAATACAAAATTACAAACATTCCCTGGGATTTTCTGGGCTATGCTATAATTTACAAATTATTTGCTTATTTGCGAACTTTCCCTGAGCCCACATTCAACAGGCATAACAGATTTTGAAGTTATTTTGAATTTCAGTGCCAAATTCCAGTCTCTTAGGTGTGCTATTGTTTCAATGATTAACAAAAAATATGATTCCTTGTTGACAGTATATACTGTTGCTAATCTGGCAGCTTCCAACTTACAAACGACTAAGCACGTTGAGGAGCAAGCTCTTATATGCCATTAGGGCAAATGCAGGATTCGAGCTTTCTTGATAGATTGATAATCAATTTTTTGTAGTCGGTTTTTAATCTATAAAGAACTTATTATTTATTTTTATTCCTCCCATAAAGGTATGATAAGGTTGTTTTATTCTAAGTTGAATGTAACATTTAATTGTAACGGGTTCATTCAATGCCTTCTCATTCAACATTGGGTTTATACCATATCCAATAAGGATTCAATATCAAGTGGCCTAAAAATATCCGTCTTTTGTGATATTCTATCTCACATATTCTTTGCAATGTCCATCATTTATGTTTGCAATCCATTTCCAAATTACATAGTATAAGGTTCATTTTTAACCACCAATAGAGTTGAGTAACCAGGATGATATTTAAAATGAATATATTTGGTTAAACTCAAGGGACATATGTAATTTTTTCTTTGTAGAGTAATATAATCTAAACCGAACTTGTATTATCTGCAATGTCCATCATTTCTGTTTGCAATTCATTCCCAACTACCAATAGAGTTGAGTAACCAGGATGATAATTAAAATGAATATATTTGGTTAAGGTCAAGGAACGCATGTTTTTTTCTTCGTAAAGTAATCTAATCTAAACCGAACTTTCAAAGATTGAGAGAACTTTTTAAGTCTTCTGTTGACATTATGTTTAGATGTTCGGGGAGGTGTACGAAGCATTGAATGACTTTATGGCAACATTACAGAGGTGTATATTCAGTATCAGCAATAATTTTTTTAGGAATATATTGGTTTCAAAGATGATTTGTATTCATAGGCTGGAGATGAGCCATTTCCTAAAATGTCGAACTTAAGCTGATGCAAGGATATGTCTGTAATATCTACTATATCTAGGCCTTGGCTGGGATCAGCCTATTCTATTCTCTGCTACGTGGCATCCATGAAAACAACCTTTTTCCCTATCAAAGGCTCATACGATGTTTTAGAGACATGATGTTTATTTGTTGTGCATAAGCATTATCAGAAAAATCCCGATAGCCAAGATCATGTAAGGCAACTGTTTGCAACTGGTGGCTCAATAAAGTTGCATCAAGCTTTCTGTGTTGTTTCGATGAACTCTACTATTAATTTTGATCAGTACTGTAATGAATAAGACTGATACGATGCCATATGGAGTGCCATTCCATTAGATATTGAAACTTACATTATTTTAGCAGGCGGGAGAAATTTACTATAACTAATAACTAAACACCTTAGAATGTGTGTCCGGTACAAGGGTCCAATAGGATGGTTGAAATTTTGAGACATATGTTATGTCTGAGGATAATCTATAGGTTACTGGCTTTGCATAGAAAATAAGAGGTTACACTAAATGTATGATTTTTTTATGGACACATACATGTTGGGTGCGAACTTATGAAAGCACTTTTGTATCTTCTAATCGTGGGTTTATATGTATATTTTTTAGCTTATACACAAGTGTTTTGCAATTGTGATTGGGAATGGAGCATAGCAGACTTGAGCTTTCATTGGAATACACTTAGTGGTCTGTATAGTATGCCAAGGCCAAAGTGCAAGAAATATGCCTCAGATGTCAAATTTGGTGGTTTATGATAGGCCTTTATTCCCTATTCTTGTTTTATGATCATCACAACAATCCTCTACATCACACATGAAAGCTTGGACTTGGCTGTTGTCATAATCTACGTCTTAGATGTGCTTTGATTTTTAATCCTTTTTGGCTTATATTTCATTTTGGTCAGAGGATAACCAGATAATTTGTGACAATAAAAAAATGATAGAAGTGAGAGATGTCACTCATCGTTGGCTTGTATTTTGGAAAAAGTCTAATCTATTAGATAACATAGACTTTTTATAATTATGACAATCTGAACATATATTGTCCTTAGAACAACTAAGGACCCAATAAGTCTTGTCATGTTGTTGAAAACACCATCAATGGTGTAAATCTAGTAAAATTTATGTACACGTGGTAAGATTCCACTCTGAAATTTGAGAGTCAAACTATTTGAACAATCTTCTATTTTCCACTTAATGTAGAGTGTGTCAATTTTTTGAATGTGATCATGCACTATGTGGTTGAAACTTTACCTATGCTAGATGCACTTTGTATATAATCCGTTTGCATTAAGTTTAGGATTAGAAGGTTGGCCTTCAACGATTTAGCAAGTTGTTCCATGGTTCAATTGTATTTTGACTCTTTCCTATTAAGAACAAATGTCTTTTCCACTTCCACAAGTTCAATTTTACAAAGCTCACCTTTTGCGCTTCATGTGCCATTGTAAGAAAACTAGGATTTCATGGCTATAATCTAATGATCTCACAATAGCTTTTGAGGTTACATTGAACCCAATAACTTTTCTTTAGGAGAAATTATCCATCAACAAGGTTTAGAAATCCACAATTTGTCCAGAAATCTGTGCCAGTATCCAAGTCAAAAATACTGGTCAAACCTGGTAAAAAATCAGCAACAAGATAGTCCTAGTAAAAATCAGTCAAATCATGTTAATTTTTCCACTACTCTATGCTATATCAATTACTTTAGCCCAATTCAATTCTTCAATTAGCAATATATTCAGCAATAATTAATTCTTCCAATCATCAACAATAATTGAACATAGAACAATAAATGCAATGACAATAGGAGACAATCAACACATCAACAAAAAAGACCGATTTGGTCAAAGACGAGGGAAAAACTCCACAAGGGGGAAAACCCTTTGAAATTCTTCTTCTATTAGATTGTCATAAAATGTTCAGCAAAGAGTACAATGAACAATATCCATCAACAAGAGTCAAAGTCAAAAGCCTTGACTATCAACCAAGTCAACCAACCATAAATTCAATATACCAATGATGAAAAATCAAATATAGTCAATTGTCACAAATCTGCAATTCTGTCCAAGTCAACAGTAGTCAACGTGCCCTAATCAGTCTTCAACAGTCAACGATAAACCCTCCAAACAACTCAATCAGTGCAGAAAAAAATGCGGCCTTGAATGCTGGTCAGATTCAGCCTAAAGCAATCAAAGATATCCTAGTCAAACTCAGTCAAAGGAGAGAGGATGTTGTGGTCAAAGCCTGCAATTTTCTTGCAGTCAAATCTTAAGTCAACTTGGCTAGATTGCCTCGGTTCTTGTGCCAATCAGCTTGACCTCAAAAGATGGAACTTTTCTCAGTCAAAGCAAGTCAAACCTTGAAGAAAAACTCAGTCAAACAGAAGTCAAACTCTGCCAGCAAAAATTCAATCCAAAAATTGCCTTCTTGGACCCTTGCACGCGTGAAAGAAAAACTTCCCTTGACATGTACGAACCAATCAAATTTAGAGAGAGAAGAAGAGATGTTGAGTTTTTGATGATGTCCAAATGAGGTTGAGGTCACTTGTATTTATATGTGTTGGATGAGGGTTTGTAAATTTTTGTAGATGTTCTATGCTTGATGCAACTTTACTTTTCTTACAGCAATCACACAAATAGTTAAGTAAAACGCTGATAGAACATATTAGTAGATCTTATAGAAGACAAACCAGAAACAGAAAAATGTGATGGTGCGTTACGGTGGTCAACAGGATGCTTCAACCAGCAAAGTCTCCTTGATCAGCCAACCCAGAATGTGTCACAACAATCCTCAAAACAGCTACCGAGTCAACACAAGTCAACTCCAGAAAAAGTCAACGTTGTCCAGAAAAGTCAACGCAGGACAGCAAGCTAAAAGTCAACGCAGCAACAAGTTCGGTCAACCTTTTGACCTCGGTTTCTGTGCCAATGTGTGCGGCCTCCTAAAATCGAAGTCTCCAACAATTTTCAGCCCTTTTGGACCATGCGTTGACCAAAGTCAACGCTGGTCAAACTTCCTTGGAAACCCTAGCTGCATAAATTTCGTCCTTCCTCTTGGCCGTACAGATTCGTCCTTCTTCTTCCCACGTGTGAGCTGAAATTGTCCTCCAAGGAGCTCGTACTAAATCAGATGAGTGAAGAAGATGTGTGATGAGTTGATGAGAAATGCTCTCCAACTTTGGCTGTATTTATATCCATCATTGAGGTGTGTGACACATCTGCTGGGGGTGCAAAACCTTAAGGCCGACCTGCACATATAATTTATTATAAATAATAAATTCAAAATAAATGTTCTGCTCATCGGATTAAGATATATTTTATATGGATTTTACACCTCTCCGAAAGAGGAATCCAACAAAAATATTAGCATCTTAATTTGAGCATCACAACATGGAGTTTGGACCTAGTTGTCCAATTTTAACACTCCCTCTCAACTAGGGAGAACTCCATCCATTAGTGCAATCAAACATCGTGCGTCATCCCGCCGTAACTTGCTTTGCTGGCCTCTTTATTTCAGAACAGAAGTGGGTCAGTCACAAAGACATCATCCCCCGGCTAACAAATTCAGCCCAGAGGTCCGAAACCTCTATCAGACTCACAAAGAGTCTCCAACCAACCCAAAGTTGGTTCATCTGACCCGAAGTCAGGCAGAGGTCCCAGACCTCACTAAACTTGATCCCAGATCAAGTGGTTGGACCGTGCCATCCTAGATAGAGAGTACGGCAATCTCTGATGCGTCCATCAATATTTGCTACTAGTCTCTAGCCTTTCCCACCTCATTGGCCAAATGAGAGGTACTTCCCATGAGCCCCGAACTCAATGGGTAGGATGCATACGGGGCACAGAAAATGAGAGGTGAACCAACTCAAAATCACAACGGTGGGGTCCAAGCACACCACCAAGGTTGGCAAGCCTAGCCTTGTGGTTGCCCATAGCTCCAAGAAGCTCTCCCCAAAGCCCCCCAGAGCTCCCAGAGCTCATCGTCCAACAAGACCCACATCATAGGGTCTTTCCACGACACCAAGACTCTCACGGAAGGTTAGGAACTTGACCTTCCCCGGGGGCTTAGTGAGAATATCCGCGACCTGCTCATCAGTTCCTATATGATCGAGCCTTACGGCGCCTCGCTGTACCATATCCCGAATAAAGTGGTACCTGATATCAATATGCTTGGATCGGTCGTGGAACACAGGATTCTCAGTCATACGAATCCCACTTTGGTTATCACAGAGTATCACAGTGGTATCTAGCACATGTCCAAACAGCTCACTAAAGAGCTTTCGCAACCAAACTGCTTCACAACAGGCCATACTTGCTGCAATGTATTCAGCCTCGGCGGTGCTCAAAGCCACCGACTTCTGCTTCCTGCTCATCCATGAGATCGAAGCAGAACCAAGATTGAAGCAGCATCCCGATGTGCTCTTACGATCCACCACACTGCCAGCCCAATCGGCATCAGTATATCCACAGAGTGTCACACTCCCGGCAGTGTATCTCAGCCCATGGTTTATCGTGCCCTGAAGATATCTCAGAAGATTCTTGGCACCAACCCAGTGAAAATGATGAGGCTCAACCATCTGTTGACTCAAAGTGTTCACTGCAAAACATATATCTGGTCGGGTGTTCACTAAGAACATCAAAGCTCCTATGAGTTGACGATACTCGGTAGGATTGGCCAAGATAGGCCCAGCAGCGCTGCCACTCAACTTCTTGAAGTTGAGTTCCATCGGTGTTGACACGGACTTGCAGTCCACCATACCAAATCTCTCTAGAAGTTTCACAATGTATTTTCCTTGAGAAAGGAAAATCTCTCCATGTCTCTGCCAGACCTCCAGGCCTAGGAAGTAGTGCATCAGTCCTAGGTCCTTCATCTCGAACTCAGCAACGAGCTCCCTCTTACATTGATGAATGAGAGGGTCATCACCTGTCAGGAAGAGGTCGTCCACGTACAGCACTAGAATGAGAGGCTTCTCCTGCACAACCTTGAAGTAAAGGTTCGGATCAGCATTACTTCGAGTGAAGCCCAACTTCATCAAGTAACTATCCATCCTCTCGTACCAAGCTCTGGGTGCTTGCTTCAACCCATAGAGGGCTTTCTTCAACCTGCAGACATGAGTGTCCCGATCCTGAACTTCAAACCCTAGAGGTTGTTCTGCATACACCTCTTCTTTTATTGCACCATGCAGAAAAGCGGTCTTGACATCCATCTGATGAAGCCTCCATCCTTGCGTAGCAGCAAGGGCTATGATTGATCGAATGGTGGTATATCGTGCCACAGGTGCAAATATGTCATCATAATCTATTCCTTCCTTTTGAGAGAAGCCATGGGCAACAAATCTTGCCTTGAACTTTTCAGCACTCCCATCAGATCCATGTTTGATCTTGTAGAGCCATTTCGTGGTGACAACTGATTTGTCCTTCGGCCTCGGGACCACATCCCAGACATCATTCTTCATTATGGACTCATATTCTTCGTGCATAGCATCCTTCCAGACTTGATGCTTTACGACTTCCTCAAAAGATCCAGGTTCAGATTGTACAATAGTACTCATGGCAGCCAGATACCGTTGGTATCTACACGGCTTCTTGCTTTCTCGGAATGTCCCCCTCGGGGCAGCATGTCCCTCAACATCTTCGAGAGTGTCCCTGAGCCATGATGGTCTCTTTCTCAGTGAAGGAGATGGATCGATTGGGTCCATTGGTCCTTCAACATCAGGCATTGTCTCATCCTGCGGTTCTTCTTGATTTCCAGGCCTTGCTTCATGATTTTCCTCAGATCTCAGAAGATCTACTACTTTCTTCAGGGAAGCATCTTTGTCAAAAGTGACATCATGGCATATCTCTACTTCCCTTTGACCAGGTACATAGACTCTATAGGCCTTAGAAGTCTCACTGTAGCCCACAAACATTCCTTTCTTCCCAGTAGCATCCAGCTTACTTCTCTTTTCTTTCGGCACATGAAAATAGACATGACATCCAAAAATTCTAAAATGTGAGACATCAGGTTTCTTACCAGAGAAAACCTCTTCGGGAGTTTTGGAGTCCAAAGCGGAATGAGGGCATCTGTTTTGAATGTACACAGCAGTATTTGCAGCTTCTCCCCACAGAAACTTTGGTAGACCCTGGTCACATAGCATGGCACGGGCAACTTCCACAATAGTTCTATTCTTGCGTTCAGCAACACCATTCTGCTCAGGAGTATATGCAGTGGTAGTCTCCCTCTTAATGCCAGCTTCTCTGCAAAAGTCTTTGAACTCATTTGACTCATATTCAGTGCCATTGTCAGTCCTTAAAATCTTGATCTTCTTTCCGGTCATATTTTCCACCAAGGCTTTGAAGGTACGGAACCACATGAAAGCCTCATCCTTCTTCTTCAAGAAGTATATCCAGGTTTTGCGAGAGAAGTCATCAGTGAATGTCATGTAGTAAGAACATCCTCCCAGGGATGTCACGGGTAACATACCAGATAGATCAAAATGGACCAGTTGTAAAATATCAGATGTCTTTGTGACACTTGAGGGGAAAGGTCCCCTTGTATGCTTTCCTTCAGCACAGCCCTTGCATACACCTTCATGATTATTTCCAAAGTCAGGCATCCCTGTCACCACCTTCCTAGCTTCGGGAAGGGCCTTGTAATGAAGGTGTCCAAACCTTCGGTGCCATAGTTCGGTTTGTCGGATAGTATCACATGTCATAGCTCCCAGCGG
Organism: Pinus albicaulis; assembly: GCA_034641835.2. NCBI lineage: Eukaryota > Viridiplantae > Streptophyta > Pinopsida > Pinales > Pinaceae > Pinus > Pinus albicaulis. The sequence goes on from CM076574.1 coordinate 385,939,493, forward strand.
ACTTCCTCCAACCTGGTAGAGTGTGCCAACTCTAAACCCAATCGAGATAGCTTCCTTGAAGCTCTTCTTCCACATGAGCACCTTTCCATCAGAGAATGTTACATTGAACCCTTTGTCTTCCATGGCTGATATAGATACAAGGTTCTTCTTCAATTTTGGTACATAGAGTACATCTTGCAAATGTAGGACTTGTCCTTGAGACAAGTGGAGGGTCACAGTCCCTGTCCCTTTCACGGGATATGTGGCATTATCTCCAAGGATAATTTCCAAATTAGTATCCTTCTCAACCATGTCAGAGAGTGCTTCCTTGAATCTAGTGATGTGTCTTGAGGCACCACTATCTATCAGCCAGACATCCATAGTGTCGGGCGGAGATGTAGCAGAGAGAGCAGATACAAGAATATACTCATTTCTTTTATCAACAGCATTAGACTCTTCATACCTGGAGTTTCTAGACCTTTTAGAAGGTTGATTGTTTCCACCAAAGGGAGCCTTCCTCTTTCCTTTAGATCTGTCGTTTCTTCGATTCCCATTCCTCCGGTTGTTGTTGTTGTCATCACTATCGGGAGAATCCTTCTTGAAGGGACATTCTCTAGCATAGTGACCAGGCCTATGACAAGTGAAACACTTACCCTTCTTTTCTTGAGTCCTTGTTCTTCCTTTTTCCTTAGGACCACCAGAGTTCTTCTTTCTAGAATGAGCACCATAGGCAGCATTTCTGTCATTTTCAAATTCCTTCATTCTTGTCTCTTCTTGCGTACATCTAGACAGTAGCTCGTCAAAGTTAGGAATTGTATTATTATTGAGAATGGTAGTAGTGAATACTTGCCATTCATATGGGAGTCCTCCAAGTGCGGTGAAAACCATCTCACGATCGGCTATTGTCTCCCCAACAGCCAGCAGATTGTTCCTTGTTTCGGTCAATTTCAGAAAGTATGCTTGAACAGACTCATTCCGGCCCTTCTTCAGATTCTTTAATTTATTCTTGAGGAATAGCAATTGGTTTACATTGTTTACCTTGAACATAAGGATCAATTTATCATACATCTCCTTGGATGTGCCTAGCTCAGATATGTAGGCAACCAGACTTTTATGTATGGATTCCCTGATCATCAGCTTTGCTTTGATCTCCCCCTTCTTATACTTGTTTTTAGCAGCAGCGGTAGCATTGGATGGAGGTTCTTGTATCTTACCCAGAACATGATCCATGAGATCATGGTCTTCCAATTTGAGATCTAATATCATCTTCCAGGCATGGAAGTCATCCCTTCCAGTCAGCTTGTCATTCTCCTTGAATTCATAACTTGTGGAACCCATTTTCTTAGATGGTGATTGCTAAAGTTAGGGCTTGTCTTCACCTCACCTCTGATACCATGTAAAGTTTTGTAGATGTTCTATGCTTGATGCAACTTTACTTTTATTACAGCAATCACACAAATGGTTAAGTAAAATGCTGATAGAACATATCAGTGGATCTTATAGAAGACAAACCAAAAACAGAAAAATGTGATGGTGCGTTACGGCGGTCAACAGGATGCTTCAACCAGCAAAGTCTCCTTGATCAGCCAACCCAGAATGTGTCACAACAATCCTCAAATCAGCTACCGAGTCAACCCAAGTCAACTCCAGAAAAGTCAACGCAGGGCAGCAAGCTAAAAGTCAACGCAACAACAAGTTCGGTCAAACTTTTGACCTCGGTTTTTGTGCCAATGTGTACGGCCTCCCAAAATCGAAGTCTCCAACAATTTTCAGCCCTTTCGGACCATGCGTTGACCAAAGTCAACGCTGGTCAAACTTCCTTGAAAACCCTAGCTGCAGAATTTTCGTCCTTCTTCTTGGCCATACGGATTTGTCCTTCTTCTTCACACGTGTGGGCTGAAATTGTCCTCCAAGGAGCTCGTACTAAATCAGATGAGAGAAGAAGATGTGTGTTGAGTTGTGGTGAAATGCTCACCAACTTTGCCTGTATTTATGTCCATCATTGAGGTGTGTGACACATCTGCTGGGGGTGCAAAACCTTAAGGCCGACCTGCACATATAATTTATTATAAATAATAAATTCAAAATAAATGTTCTGCTCATCGGATCAAGATATATTTTATATGGATTTTACACCTCTCCGAAAGAGGAATCTAACAAAAATATTAGCATCTTAATCTGAGCATCACAACATGGAGTTTGGATCTAGTTGTCCAATTTTAACAGGATTGATTTGTCCTTAGGCCAACCTTGACAATTTTCACATTGTGGGTTTCACTTCAAAAGTACACTTTCCCTTGTCCAAATCAAGTGCTTCAAAGGTCAAAATTGTTCCTCTCGGAAAGAGGAATTTAGTCCCATGATTGGAATTTGTCACTAATCTTCCAAATTAACACTCTCTCTCACCTAGGGAGAAATTCCAACTGCATCATGTAATTATCGCAAGTATCCTATCATCATATCATGTCCCATCTCTGCTCAACTCTATCTGTTGGAACATTCTCGAATCTAAAGAAGAAGAATCATTGAGGAGCTACAACTTCCACCCTCTCAGGACAATGAGGAAGGTCCTATGGGACACACTCACCTCATGTCTATGACAGTTGGGAAGGTCCTATGGGACACTCTCACCCCAAGTCATCTCATCTAGCAATAGGTGAGATACAACTTACCGAGAAAGGATCACAATCATCCCATTATGCAATTAATGGGTGAGATACCACTTGTTATATAAGAGGTAAGGATCACATCCATCATATTGCTTATCGATCTTCCCAACAATGATCCTCAAGAGTCATGTTGTAGAACACCTGCATCATAATTCGAGCTTGGGTGAGATACCCGACTTACCAAAGGTAACGATCACACACCCCCAAGTCTCCTCAACTCGTTGGCTAGATGGGGAGGGACAATCCCAACAAGCCCGAATTGTGGGTATGATGCCATTTGGGGTATACTATGTTAGACTAAGATAGGGGGAGATACTCGACTTGTCAAAACTAACAAGGATCACACACACCCTATGGGTGACAAATAGGGGAGATACGCTATTGTCTAGAGATTCCTCAACCCCAAGAGCCCTCAACGCTCCATTCCTGCCTTAGGAGCTCAACCAAGGGGGGAAGAGCTATGCTTAGGGTTCTCGATCAACGAAGCCCCTTATCAGGAGGGGTCACAACTATCTGTCCAAGCTGCTCTCTAAAGACCAAGAACTTCGCTTTTAGGAAAGCCTTGGTGAGAATATCTACAATCTGCTCATCTATCAATATGTGATGGAGTCTAATGGCTCCTCTCTGCACCATGTCTTGAATATAATGATATATGATCCCTTTGTGCTTGGACTTGTTATGAAATACGAGATTCTTTGCCAATCGGATCCCACTCTTGTTGTCGCAATATGTCAATGTAGTGTCCAAAACCTGCTCAAATAGCTCTCCAAAGATCTTCCTCAACCAAATTGCTTCGTAGCTAGCCGTTCTAGTGACAATATACTATGCCTCGATGGTACTCAAAGCTACATACGTCTGTTTCCTGCTCATCCAAGATATCATGGCAAATCCAAGGCTAAAACAACATCTGTAAGTGATTTTCTTGTTAACAACGTTTCCTGCCCAATCAACATCAATATATTCATGAAGTCTAACATCTCTGGTAGAATATCTTAGACCAAGGGTGATCGTCCCATGCAAGTATCTCAAAATGTGTTTGGAAGCAATCCAATGTGAATGGAAATGATCAGTCATGAATTGACTCAATGTGTTCACTACATAACTTATGTTTGAATGGGTCTTCATTAAGAACATCAGAGCCCCAATCAACTGTCGATACTTGGTTGGATTCGCCAAATCGGGTCCTACAACTTATCCACGTAGCTTCTTGAAATTCATTTCCATTAGTGTGGGCAGGGACTTGTATGCTGTCATTCCAAATCTCTCCAAGAACTTCACGACATACTTTCCCTGTGAAAGGAATATCTCACCAGGCCTTTGCCACACCTCAAGGCCTAGGAAGTAGTGCTTGAGTCCAAGGTCCTTCATCTTGAGTTCATAGGCTAGCTTCCTCTTACATTGGATCATCAGGGGCTCACTACTTGTCAATAATAGATTGTCAACATATAAAACTAAAATCAATGGCAAACCTTGGACCACCTTGATGTAGAGGTTGGGATAGATGCTTCTTCTTGTGAATCCAAGCTTCACTAGGTAGTTATCTATGCAGATATACCATCCTCTATGGGCTTTCTTCAAGCCATATAATGCCTTTTTCAAATTGAAAACATGTGTCTTTCGGTCCTCTACTTCAAATCCCCGCGTCTGCTCTGTTGAAAAGTGTAACTAGGATCGGTCTTCATATTGACTTTGCAATTATGAAAAGAAGAAGACAAAGATAATAAAATGTATTTTTTGTACTTGCTTCATGGGTTTCATGAGCAAGAATTTTATTATAGGTTAATAGACTTCTTCTTGATGTCTATTTAGGGTTTGTCTTATGTTTATAAGTGTAATTAGAGTTGTGTATATGAAGAGCATTGTCATCATTAAAAGCTCCAAGACCTTGTCATGAACCTTCTAGAAGAAAGGCTCTAACAACCCTCAAGACAACTCTCTTTCAAACACTGGAAAATATGTGATAAAGGTGGCTGATAATCAATAATGAAGTCAGTCTACATGTCGGCCTAAATGTTTATTGTGTGGTCGGCCTAAAAGAAGGAACATGTGCCCTATATATACCTTGATCTATGGCCATTTGTCATCAAGAAGTTGCATACTGTTATGTCATAGAAATGCGGATTTCAGAGGACTAAAAGTTGCTGATTTCAGAAGGTGTAAGAGGATGAAGATGAGTGCGGATTGCAGAGGCCAAGTACAGGGTTAAGTTGCGGACTTGTTTGAGATATCACAACACCTGTTCTCGGATCTTATCTCAGGAAAAATCCGCGGTCACACCACAGAAGTATTGCATACCATTGTTGTGTCACCAAGTAATGTAAAGACCCTGTATCGTATGCAAAGTTAAAGGTAGTGAACAAAGTGCAGATCTGTTTAAAGAAGGACAAGGTGAAGAAGATTACGTATCTAATTATTGACTAAGTAATGAGAAGTAGAGACCGAGCTCTCTAGTACTAGTGCAGATCAGTGTAGATTGGAGCAAAAGAGAAGGGTCAGTGTTCAAGGCAAGAAAGAAGTAATGACAAGGTCTTGAAGGCATTCTTAAGTCAAGGGTCTAAGTCTTGGTCATTGTACTTGTCATTTGAAGATCTATAAGAAGAATTTCTCGTGGGGTTTTCTCTTCAAGAGGGAGAGGTTTTGTCCTGGCTCTAGGAGCCTAATTTCCGTGTCTTGTGTATTTTGATAATTGACTTGATGTAAGACTAAATAAACTAAAGAATAGAAGACATAAGTAACTCAAGTAAGCTCACAAGTAATTATCAAGAAGAGAATTTGAATTGATCATCAACCCTCCAAATTCTCAACATGGAATCAAAGCTAAGGTGCTGAACTCAAGGGCTACTTGATGAGAGGACACTCCAGGAAACAAAGATCAAATATTGGGGAAGTCAAATCAGTTTGCAAGGAAGACTCTTAAGTTATTTCAAGAAAGATCTTCTATCCCATTCAAAGGATCAACTCATTCAAGGAAATAATCTTTGCCATCAAAGATTGACATTCAAGACATTGTTAGAAGAGGACATCATCTTTTGAAGATATTCTTTATCATCAAGGATCCAAGATCACCTACATTGAAGATTTCTATCTTAGAAGAAGCTCCTAACTTCATCTTCATCATCATCAAGATAGTTGCAAGCTACTCTACTCAAATAAGTATCTATGACCTTACTTAAATCTGTCAAGATGATTTATTGTAAAGAGAGCAACAAGCTAGTTGGGTCATCAAACTTTAGTGCATGCAAGAAGAGGAAAAATTTGAATTTAATTGAAGACGAAGTTATAGACTATATCGAAGGATCGACAATTCAACCACCAAAAGAAGATGCTCCAACTCATGCCAAGTACATGAAGGGATAAATCAGAGCCCAAAGGATTCTCATAGAATCCATTAAGGACTCACTCATTCCCTATTTATCAAAACTAAAGTTTGCTAAAGAAATATATGAGAAACTGGTGGAGCTATTCTCTGTGAGTACTGCAGGAGAAGCAATTTCTCTGAGACAAGAACTATATAAATGAAATTTTCAAGGGAAGAAGGAATCACTCCATACTTTATGAGGATTTCTTAAATAAGAGATCAACTGTAGGAACTGGGAGAAGTAATGTCTGACACTGAGATGACTACAGTGGTGCTGAATGCTCTACTAGAAGAATGGGGAAATTTCACTTCAAGTTTAAACGGGAAGAAAGAAGCCACACCATTCCATGGTTTATGGTCTTTGTGTAAAATAGAGGAAACAAGACTGAAATCTAAAGTCGATGCAGGACCAAGTGAAGGGAATCAAGCCTTTGCAGCCATTTCCAGGAAGAAAGGAAGATTCGGTAAATTTGGTCCTCGGAATAAAAGAAGAAATATGAAAAAAGTACGATGCTTTGGATGTAATGAACTTGGGCATTATAAAAGAGATTGTCCTAAATTTGAAAAGGACAAGAGAAAAAGTGAAGAAGCCCATGTCTCAAAAATGAGAGAAGAACCTGATGCAAAGAAATCTAAGAAAGAAGAAGTGAGGGATCTCCACTATGATTGAGATCATTTTCTCCTTTAAGTGATTTTTGTTGGTTGTAAAATTGTATGATAGGAAGCAGTATAACATCATGATCGAAGCATGGCAGGAGCTCTCGATGAAACAACTCCTGGAAAAACCTCACTGATAACAATACTGATGGAAGGCAGTCATCAAGATCAAGGGTCATCATGAAAATAGGTGTTGACATTTTCTAATGAAGTTCTCTATGAATTCACTGATTAGAAAGAAAGCAAAATGGTTTCATCAAGAATTCTATGCTACAGAATTCTGGGATGTGATGACATATTGACAAAGCAAGCCAAGGGAATGAAGCTCTTCATTCCAGTGAAATTTCTACAGGATGACTCAAAGGAAAAAGGTATGAGGTATATATATATATATATATATATATATATATATATATATATATATATATATATATATACGATTAATCGGATGTTGTGAGGCTGTCATATGGTTGTGTAATGGACTTCTATATTTAGGCATAAGGCATGATCTATGGGTTGGGATCTTTCTATATCAATAAATGAAATCAACATAATATATCCTCATGTGGAATATGAGATAGTTTATATGAACAAGGAACTCAGAATTGGAAGTTCCCAGGAATGAAGATGCGGGCTCTAGAGATCATGAAGTGTAACCATGTCAAGAGGCGTTTATCATCTGTAGGCCAAGAAGATGTGACTAGAATATCTCCTCGGGAAGATATGTACCATCGATAAAAGTCCGTAAAGAGTAAAGAAGAAGACCCCTGACAAAACATATCATTAGGAGATGTGTCGATCTGAATAAAGGATGTTGTTAAATTTGGACAACTAGGTCCAAACTCCATGTTGTGATGCTCAGATTAAGAGGCTAATATTTTTGTTGGATTCCTCTTTCGCAGAGGTGTAAAATCCATATATAATATGTCTTAATCCGATGAGCAGAACATTTATTTTGAATTTATTATTCATAATAAATTATATGTGCAGGTCGGCCTTAAGGTTTCACACCCCCAGCAGATGTGTCACACACCCCAATGATGGATATAAATACAGGCAAATTTGGAGAGCATTTCAACACAACTCAACACACATCTTCTTCTCTCATCTGATTTAGTACGAGCTCCTTGGAGGACATTTCCAGCCCACACGTGTGAAGAAGAAGGACGAACTTCTGTACGGCCAAGAGGAAGGAAGAATTTCTGCAGCTAGGGTTTTGCAGGAAGTTTGACCAGCATTGACTTTGGTCAACGCATGGTCCGAAAGGGCTGAAAATTGTTGGGAAGTTCGATTTTGGAAGGCCGTACTGTTTGGCACAGAAATCGAGGTCAAAGGGTTGACCAAACTACTGCTGCGTTGACTTTTAGCTTGCTGCCCTGCGTTGACTTTTCTGGAGTTGACTTGGGTTGACTCGGTTGCTGATTGGAGGACTGTTGTGACACATTCTGGGTTGGCTGACCAAGGAGACTTTGCTGGTTGAAGCATCCTGTTGACCGCCGTAACGCACCACCACATTTTTTCTGTTTCTGGTTTGTCTTCTATAAGATCCACTTATATGTTCTATCAGCATTTTACTTAACTATTTGTGTGATTGCTGTAAGAAAAGTAAAGTTGCTTCAAGCATAGAACATCTACAAAAATTTACATGGTATCGGAGCTGAGGTGAAGACAAGCCCTATCTTTAGCAATCACCATCTAAAGAAATGGGTTCCACAAGTTTTGAATTCAAGGAGAATGACAAGCTGACTGGAAGGGATGACTTCCATGCCTGGAAGATGATATTAGATCTCAAATTGGAAGACCATGATCTCTTGGATCATGTGCTGGGTAAGATTCAAGAACCTCCATCCAATGCTACCGCTGCTGTTAGAAACAAGTATAAAAAGGGAGAGATCAAAGCAAAGCTGATGATTAGGGAATCCATACATAAGAGTCTGGTTGCCTATATATCTGAACTAGACACATCCAAGGAGATGCATGATAAATTGATCCTTATGTTCAAAGTAAACAATGTGAACCAAGTGCTATTCCTCAAGAATAAGTTGAAGAATATGAAGAAGGGCCGGGATGAGTCTATTCAAACTTACTTTCTGAAATTGACCGAAACAAGGAACAACCTGCTGGCTATTGGGGAGACAATAGCTGATCGTGAGATGGTTCTCACCGCACTTGGAGGACTCCCATATGAATGGCAAGTATTCACAACTACCATTCTCAAAAATAATACCATTCCTAACTTTGATGAGCTTCTGTCTAGATGTATGCAAGAAGAAACAAGGATGAAGGAATTCGATAATGACAGAAATGCTGCCTATGGTGCTCATTCTCGAAAGAAGAACTCTGGTGGTTCTAAGGACAAAGGAAGAACAAGGACTCAAGAAAAGAAGGGTAAGTGTTTCACTTGCCATAGGTCTGGTCACTATGCTAGAGAATGCCCCTTCAAGAAGGATTCTCCCGATAGTGATGATAACAACAACAATTGAAGGAATGGGAATCGAAGAAACGACAAATCCAAAGGAAAGAGGAAGGCTCACTTTGGTGGAAACAATCAACCTTCTAAAAGGTCTAGGAACATCAGGTATGAGGAGTCTAATGCTGTTGATAAAAGAAATGAGTATATTCTTGTATCTGCTCTCTCTGCTACATCTCCGCCCGACACTATGGATGTCTAGCTAATCGATAGTGGTGCCTCAGGACACATCACTGGATTCAAGGAAGCACTCTCTGACATGGTTGAAAGGGATACTAATCTAGAAATTATCCTTGGAGATAATGCCACATACCCCGTGAAAGGGACAGGGACTGTGACCCTCCACTTGTCTCAAGGACGAGTCCTACATTTGCAAGATGTACTCTATGTACCAAAATTGAAGAAGAACCTTGTGTCTGTATCAGCCATGGAAGACAAAGGGTTCAATGTAACATTCTCTGATGGAAAGGTGCTCTTGTGGAAGAAGAGCTTCAAGGAAGCTATCTCGATTGGTTTTAGAGTTGGTACACTCTACCAAGTTGGAGGAAGTCCGCTGAGAGCAATGACTTGTGATACTATCCGACAAACCGAACTATGGCACCGAAGGTTTGGACACCTTCATTACAAGGCCCTTCCCGAAGCAAGGAAGGTGGTGACAGGGATGCCTGACTTTGGAAATAATCATGAAGGTGTATGTAAGGGCTGTGCCGAAGGAAAACATACAAGGGGACCTTTTCCCTCAAGTGTCACAAAGACATCTGACATTTTGCAATTGGTCCATTCTGATCTATCCGGTATGTTGCCCGTGACATCCTTGGGAGGATGTTCTTACTACATGACATTCACTGATGACTTCTCTCGCAAAACCTGGATATACTTCTTGAAGAAGAAGGATGAGGCTTTCATGTGGTTCCGTACCTTCAAAGCCTTGGTGGAAAATATGACCGAAAGAAGATCAAGATTTTGAGAACCGACAATGGCACTGAATATGAGTCAAATGAGTTCAAAGACTTTTGCAGAGAAGCTGGCATTAAGAGGGAGACTACTACTGCATATACTCCTGAGCAGAATGGTGTTGCTGAATGTAAGAATAGGACTATTGTGGAAGCTGCCCGTGCCATGCTATGTGACCAGGGTCTACCGAAGTTTCTGTGGGGAGAAGCTGCAAATACTCTGTTGTATACATTCAAAACCGATGCCCTCATTCCGCCCTGGACTCCAAAACTCTCGAAGAGGTTTTCACTTGTAAGAAACCTGACGTCTCACATTTTAGAATTTTTGGATGTCCTGTTTATTTTCATGTGCCAAAGAAATGAGAAGTAAGCTGGATGCTTCTGGGAAGAAAGGAATGTTTGTGGGCTATAGCGAAACCTCTAAGGCCTATAGAGTCTATGTACCTAAGGAAGTAGAGATATGCTACGATGTCACCTTTGACGAAGATGCTTCCCTGAGGAAAGTAGTAGACCTTCAGAGATTTGAGGAAAATCATGAAGCAAGGCCTGGAAATCAAGAAGAACCGCAGGATGAGACAATGCCTGATGTTGAAGGACCAATGGACCCAATAGATCCATCTCCTCAACTGAGAAAGAGACCATCATGGCTCAGGGACACCCTCGAAGATGCTGAGGGACATGCTGCCCCAAGGGGGACATTCCGAGAAAGCAAGAAGCCATGTAGATACCAAGGGTATCTAGCTGCCATGAGTACTATTGTACAATCTGAACCTGGATCTTTTGAGGAAGCCGTAAAGCATCAAGTCTGGAAAGATGCTATGCACGAAGAATATGAGTCCATAATGAAGAATGATGTCTGGGATGTGGTTCCAAGACCGAAGGACAAATCAGTTGTCACCGCAAAATGGCTCTACAAGATCAAGCATGGATCTGATGGAAGTGCTGAAAAGTTCAAGGCAAGATTTGTTGCCCGTGGCTTCTCTCAAAAGGAAGGAATAGACTATGATGACATATTTGCACCCGTGGCACGATATACCACCATTCGATCAATCATAGCCCTTGCTGCTACGCAAGGATGGAGTCTTCATCAGATGGATGTCAAGACCGCTTTTCTGCATGGTGCAATAAAAGAAGAGGTGTATGTAGAACAACCTTTGGGATTTGAAGTTCAGGATCGAGACACTCATGTCTGCAGGTTGAAGAAAGCCCTCTATGGGTTAAAGCAAGCACCCAGAGCTTGGTACGAGAGGATGGATAGTTACTTGATGAAGCTGGGCTTCACTCGAAGTAATGTTGATCCGAACCTTTACTCCAAGGTTGTGCAGGAGAAGCCTCTCATTCTAGTGTTGTATGTGGACGACCTCTTCCTGACAGGTGCTGACCCTCTCATTCATCAATGTAAGAGGAAGCTCGCTGCTAAGTTCGAGATGAAGGACCTAGGACTGATGCACTACTTCCTAGGCCTGGAGGTCTGGCAGAGACCTGGAGAGATTTTCCTTTCTCAAGGAAAATACATTGTGAAGCTTCTGGAAAGATTTGGGATGGTGGACTGTAAGTCCGTGTCGACACTGATGGAACTCAACTTTAAGAAGTTGAGTGGCAGCGCTGCGGGGCCTATCTTGGCCAATCCTACTGAGTATCGTCAACTCATAGGAGCTTTGATGTTCTTAGTGAATACCCGACCAGATATATGTTTTGCAGTGAACACTTTGAGTCAACAGATGGTTGAGCCTCATCACTTTCACTGGGTTGGTGCCAAGAATCTTCTGAGATATCTTCGGGGCACGATAAACGCAAATATGAGATAATAATCTCTCTGAGTGTGACACTGTGATTATACTGATGCCGATTGGGCTGGGCCAAGGTGGTGGATCGTAAGAGTACACGGATGTCGTCATTGGTTCTTCGTCGATATCATGGATGAGCAGAGAGAAGCAAAAGTCTGTGGCTTGAGTATCATGTGAGGTCAATTACATTGCTGCAGAGTGGTCTGCTTGTGTAGCTTTGGTTGCGTAGTTTTGTTGTTGTTTGACATGTGTTGGGATACTAATCGTGATACGTATAAATCCATGAGTGGGATTCGTATGACTGAGAATCCCGTGTTCCACAACCGATCCAAGCATATTGATATCAGGTACCACTTTATCCGGGATATGGTACAGCGAGGCGCCGTAAGGCTCGATCATATAGGAACTAATGAGCAGGTCGCAGATATTCTCACTAAGCCCCTGGGGAAGGTCAAGTTCCTAACCTTCCGTGAGAGTCTTGGTGTCGTGGAAAGACCCTATGATGTGGGTCCTGTTGGACGATGAGCTCTGGGAGCTCCGGGGGGCTTTGGGGATAGCTCCTCGGAGCTATAAGCACTCATAATGCTTCTGCCCCACCCTTGTGATTATTGAGCTGGCTCCGCCTCATTTATCTCGGGTGTCCCATGCATCCTACCCAGCTTTTTACAGGCTCAGTGGGAAGTACCTCATTTCGGTCATCGAGGTGAAGTGCTAGAGATTATTACCAAAGATCGATGGACGCATCGAGATTGCCGTACTCTCTTCTATCTAGGATGGTGACGGGGTCTAACCACTTGATTTGGGATCAAGTTTAGAGGTGGTCCGGGGACCTTCATTTCCCCTTTCTGTCGATGAACCAACTGCCGGGTTGAGACTCTTCTGCGGAGTCCGCTGTGAGGTTTCGAATCTCTCCGGACTGATTATGTCGATTTGGGATGACGCCTTTGTGGATCACCACTTGCTTCAAATAAAGAGGCCAAGAGTAGCATGGCGGATGACGCACGATGTTTGATCAGACTGAGGATGGAGTCTTCCCTAGTTGAGAGGGAGTGTTAAATTTGGACAACTAGGTCCAAACTCCATGTTGTGATGCTCAGATTAAGAGGATAATATTTTGTTGGATTCCTCTTTCGGAGAGGTGTAAAATCCATATAAAATATATCTTAATCCGATGAGCAGAAAATTTATTTTGAATTTATTATTTATAATAAATTATATGTGCAAGTCGGCCTTAAGGTTTCACACCCCCAGCAGATGTGTCACACACCCCAATGATGGATATAAATACAGGCAAAGTTGGAGAGCATTTCAACACAACACAACACACATCTTCTTCTCTCATCTGATTTAGTACGAGCTCCTTGGAGGACGAGTTCAGCCCACACGTGTGAAGAAGAAGGAGGACGAATCTCTATGGCTGAGCTGAAGGACGAATTTCTGCAGCTAGGGTTTTGCTGGAAGTTTGACCAGCGTTGACTTTGGTCAACGCATGGTCCGAAAGGGCTGCAAATTGTTGGGAAGTTCGATTTTGGAAGGCCGTACTGTTTGGCACAGAAATCGAGGTCAAAGGGTTGACCAAACTGCTGCTGCGTTGACTTTTAGCTTGCTGCCCTGCGTTGACTTTTCTGGACAACGTTGACTTTTTTGGAGTTGACTTGGGTTGACTCGGTTGCTGATTGGAGGACTGTTGTGACACATTCTGGGTTGGCTGACCAAGGAGACTTTGCTGGTTGAAGCATCCTGTTGATCGCCGTAACGCACCACCACATTTTTTCTGTTTCTGGTTTGTCTTCTATAAGATCCACTTATATGTTCTATCTGCATTTTACTTAACTATTTGTGTGATTGCTGTAAGAAAAGTAAAGTTGCTCCAAGCATAGAACATCTACAAAAATTTACATGGTATCAGAGCTGAGGTGAAGACAAGCCCTATCTTTAGCAATCACCATCGGAGGAAATGGGTTCCACAAGTTTTGAATTCAAGGAGAATGACAAGCTGACTGGAAGGGATGACTTCCATGCCCGGAAGATGATATTAGATCTCAAATTGGAAGACCATGATCTCTTGGATCATGTACTGGGTAAGATTCAAGAACCTCCATCCAATGCTACCGCTGCTGTTATAAAAAGTATAAAAAGGGAGAGATCAAAGCAAAGCTGATGATCAGGGAATCCATACATAAGAGTCTGGTTGCCTATATATCTGAACTAGGCACATCCAAGGAGATGTATGATAAATTGATCCTTATGTTCAAAGTAAACAATGTGAACCAAGTGCTATTCCTCAAGAATAAGTTGAAGAATATGAAGAAGGGCCGGGATGAGTCTATTCAAACTTACTTTTTGAAATTGACCGAAACAAGGAACAACCTGCTGGCTATTGGGGAGACAATAGCTGATCGTGAGATGGTTCTCACCGCACTTGGAAGACTCCCATATGAATGGCAAGTATTCACAACTACCATTCTCAATAATAATACCATTCCTAACTTTGATGAGCTTCTGTCTAGATGTATGCAAGAAGAAACAAGGATGAAGGAATTCGATAATGACAGAAATGCTGCCTATGGTGCTCATTCTCGAAAGAAGAACTTTGGTGGTTCTAAGGACAAAGGAAGAACAAGGACTCAAGAAAAGAAGGGTAAGTGTTTCACTTGCCATAGGCCTGGTCACTATGCTAGAGAATGCCCCTTCAAGAAGGATTCTCCCGATTGTGATGATAACAACAACAATCGAAGGAATGGGAATCGAAGAAACGACAAATCCAAAGGAAAGAGGAAGGCTCACTTTGGTGGAAACAATCAACCTTCTAAAAGGTCTAGGAACACCAGGTATGAGGAGTCTAATGCTGTTGATAAAAGAAACGAGTATATTCTTGTATCTGCTCTCTCTGCTACATCTCCGCCCGACACTATGGATGTCTGGCTAATCGATAGTGGTGCCTCAGGACACATCACTGGATTCAAGGAAGCACTCTCTGACATGGTTGAAAGGGATACTAATCTAGAAATTATCCTTGGAGATAATGCCACATACCCCGTGAAAGGGACAGGGACTGTGACCCTCCACTTGTCTCAAGGACAAGTCCTACATTTGCAAGATGTAATCTATGTACCAAAATTGAAGAAGAACCTTGTGTCTGTATCAGCCATGGAAGACAAAGGGTTCAATGTAACATTCTCTGATGGAAAGGTGCTCATGTGGAAGAAGAGCTTCAAGGAAGCTATCTCGATTGGTTTTAGAGTTGGCACACTCTACCAGGTTGGAGGAAGTCCGCTGGGAGCAATGACATGTGATACTATCTGACAAACCGAACTATGGCACCGAAGGTTTGGACACCTTCATTACAAGGCCCTTCCCGAAGCAAGGAAGGTGGTGACAGGAATGCCTGACTTTGGAAATAATCATGAAGGTGTATGTAAGGGCTGTGCCGAAGGAAAACATACAAGGGGACCTTTCCCCTCAAGTGTCACAAAGACATCTGATATTTTGCAACTGGTACATTATGATCTATCTGGTATGTTGCCCGTGACATCCCTGGGAGGATGTTCCTACTACATGACATTCACTGATGACTTCTCTCGCAAAACCTGGATATACTTCTTGAAGAAGAAGGATGAGGCTTTCATGTGGTTCCGTACCTTCAAAGCCTTGGTGGAAAATATGACCGGAAAGAAGATCAAGATTTTGAGGACCGACAATGGCACCGAATATGAGTCAAATGAGTTCAAATACTTTTGCAGAGAAGCTGGCATTAAGAGGGAGACTACTACTGCATATACTCCTGAGCAGAATGGTGTTGCTGAACGCAAGAATAGGAATATTGTAGAAGCTGCCCGTGCCATGCTATGTGACCAGGGTCTACCGAAGTTTCTGTGGGGAGAAGCTGCAAATACTGCTGTGTATATTCAAAACCGATGCCCTCATTCCACTCTGGACTCCAAAACTCCCGAAGAGGTTTTCACTGGTAAGAAACCTGATGTCTCACATTTTAGAATTTTTGGATGTCCCGTTTACTTTCATGTGCCGAAAGAAAAGAGAAGTAAGATGGATGCTTCTGGGAAGAAAGGAATGTTTGTGGGCTACAGTGAGACTTCTAAGGCCTATAGAGTCTATGTACCTGGTCAAAGGGAAGTAGAGATATGCCATGATGTCACTTTTGACGAAGATGCTTCCCTGAAGAAAGTAGTAGATCTTCCAAGATCCGAAGAAAATCATGAAGAAAGGCCTGGAAATCAAGAAGAACCGCAGGATGAGACAATGCCTGATATTGAAGGACCAATGGACCCTATTGATCCATCTCCTTCACTGGGAAAGAGACCATCATGGCTCCAGGACACCCTCGAAGATGCTGAGGGTCATGCTGCCCCAAGGGGGACATTCCTAGAAAGCAAGAAGCCATGTAGATACCAAGGGTATCTAGCTGCCATGAGTACTATTGTACAATCTGAACCTGGATCTTTTGAGGAAACCGTAAAGCATCAAGTCTGGAAGGATGCTATGCACGAAGAATATGAGTTCATAATGAAGAATGATGTCTGGGATGTGGTCCCGAGACCGAAGGACAAATCTGTTGTCACCGCGAAATGGCTCTACAAGATCAAACATGGATCTGATGGGAGTGCTGAAAAGTTCAAGGCAAGATTTGTTGCCCATGGCTTCTCTCAAAAGGAAGGAATAGACTATGATGACATATTTGCACTTGTGGCACGATATACCACCATTCGATCAATCATAGCCCTTGCTGCTACGCAAGGATGGAGTCTTCATCAGATGGATGTCAAGACCGCTTTTCTGCATGGTGCAATAAAAGAAGAGGTGTATGTAGAACAACCTCTGGGATTTGAAGTTCAGGATCGAGACACTCATGTCTGCAAGTTGAAGAAAGCCCTCTATGGGTTAAAGCAAGCACCCAGAGCTTGGTACGAGAGGATGGATAGTTACTTGATGAAGCTGGGCTTCACTCGAAGTAATGCCGATCCGAACCTTTACTTCAAGGTTGTGCAGGGGAAGCCTCTCATTCTAGTGCTATATGTGGATGACCTCTTCCTGACAGGTGCTGACCCTCTCATTCATCAATGTAAGAGGGAGCTCGCTGCTGAGTTCGAGATGAAGGACCTAGGACTTATGCACTACTTCCTAGGCCTAGAGGTCTGGCAGAGACCTGGAGAGATTTTCCTTTCTCAAGGAAAATACATTGTGAAACTTCTAGAGAGATTTGGTATGGTGGACTGCAAGTCCGTGTCAACACCGATGGAACTCAACTTTAAGAAGTTGAGGGCAGCCACAAGCTAGGCCTATCTTGGCCAATCCTACCGAGTACGTCAACTCATAGGAGCTTTGATGTTCTTAGTGAACACCCGAATCGGATATATGCTTGTGTGAACTTTGAGTCAACCGATGGCTGAGCCTCATCATTTTCACCGGGTTGGTGCCAAGAATCTTCCGAGATATCTTCGGGCACAATAAACCATGGCCGAGATACACCGTCGGGAGTATGACACTCCGTGGATATACTGATGCCGATTGGGCTGGCAGTGTGGTGGATCGTAAGAGCACATCGGGATACTGCTTCAATCTTGGTTCTGCTTCGATCTCATGGATGAGCAGGTAGCAGAAGTCAGTGGCTTTGAGCACCGCTGAGGCCGAATACATTGCAGCTAGTATGGCCTGTTGTGAAGCAGTTTGGTTGCGAAAGCTCTTTAGTGAGCTGTTTGGACATGTGCTAGATACCACTGTGATACTCTGTGATAACTGCAGTGGATTCGTATGACCGAGAATCCTGTGGTTCTACCTAATCGATCCAAGCATATTGATATCAAAATTCACTTTATCCGTGATATGGTAATGAGAAAGGCCGTATACTCAATCATATAGGAACTGATGAGCAGGTCGCAGATATTCTCACAAAGCCCCCGGGGAAGGTCAAGTTCCTAACCTTCTGTGAGAGTCTTGGTGTCGTGGAACGACCCTATGATGTGGGTTATGTTGGACGATGAGCTCTGGGATAGCTTCTCGGAGCTATAAGCACTCATGGGGCTAGGCTTGCCGAACCTTGTGGTGCTTATGCCCCACCGTTGTGATGTCTGAGTTGGTTTACCTCTCATTATCTGTGTCCCGTATGCATCCTACCTGGCTGAGTTCGTGGCTCATAGGCACCTCCTATTCTACACGAGGTGGGGGAAGCTAGAGACTATTAGCAAAGACTGATGGACGCACGTAGATTGCCGTACTCTATCTAGGATGGCATCTGGCCCAACCACTTGGATTTGGGATCGTTTGGGGTGAGGTTCCGGGGGACTACCGACTTCGGGTCAGATGAACCAACTTCGGGTTGGTTGGAGACTCTTTGTGAGTCCGATAGAGGTTTCGGACCTCTGGGCTGAATTTGTCAGCCGGGGGATGATGTCTTTGTGACTGACCCACTTTTGTTCTGAAATAAAGAGGCCAGCAAAGCAAGTTACGGCGGGATGACGCACGATGTTTGATTGCACCGATGGATGGAGTTCTCCCTAGTTGAGAGGGAGTGTTAAATTTGGACAACTAGGTCCAAACTCCATGTTATGATGCTCAGATTAAGAGGCTAATATTTTTGTTGGATTCCTCTTTCAGAGAGGTGTAAAATCCATATATAATATGTCTTAATCCGATGAGCATAACATTTATTTTGAATTTATTATTCATAATAAATTATATGTGCAGGTCGGCCTTAAGGTTTCACACCCCCAGCAGATGTGTCACACACCCCAATGATGGATATAAATACAGGCAAAGTTGGAGAGCATTTCACCACAACACAACACACATCTTCTTCTCTCATCTGATTTAGTACGAGCTCCTTGGAGGACAAGTTCAGCCCACACGTGTGAAGAAGAAGGAGGACGAATCTGTACGGCTGAGCTGAAGGACGAATTTCTGCAGCTAGGGTTTTGCTGGAAGTTTGACCAGCGTTGACTTTGGTCAACGCATGGTCCGAAAGGGCTGAAACTTATTGGAAAGTTCGATTTTGAGAGGCTGTACACTTTGGCACAGAAATCGAGGTCAAAGGGTTGACCAAACTGTTGCTGTGTTGACTTTTAGCTTGCTGCCCTGCGTTGACTTTTCTGGACAACGTTGACTTTTTTTGGAGTTGACTTGGGTTGACTCGGTTGCTGATTGGAGGACTGTTGTGACACATTCTGGGTTGGCTGACCAAGGAGACTTTGCTGGTTGAAGCATCCTGTTGACCGCCGTAACGCACCACCACATTTTTTCTGTTTCTGGTTTGTCTTCTATAAGATCCACTTATATGTTCTATCAGCATTTTACTTAACTATTTGTGTGATTGCTGTAAGAAAAGTAAAGTTGCTTCAAGCATAGAACATCTACAAAAATTTACAGATGTCGATGCCTACATGAAGATGTCATGGTGAAAGATCATCACTAAGGTAACTTTTGTTTTAAAAGTTCATATGTATATGTTTATCTGGATGAATTTGTGCAGGGCTGCTAATCATGAGAAAGGATGTATGATCCTTGGTGATGATTTGAAAGAAAGGCAACATGGCATATAAGGTGGACTAGATAAGAAAGACAGATGGATCACGTTCTGGTAGATGACATGACTCATGAATGAAAGTGATGGATGGTTTGTGCCCTATGGAGCTAAAGTTGAAGATTCCTCAAAGATCAAAATCCATGACATCGAGGGGAGGAATTCTTCATGAGCAGCTGGGTGTCTCACCATTGCTGCTGCAAGTCCCTTGTTAAGAGGGAGTCTAGTGATCAATTTCTTACTTGGAAGAAACTGGGTAATTCCTAAGCATGAGCTTAGGTACATTCCTTATACATGAATGAGTACATTTCCCTGTGGAATAGGTCCTCCCTGGCTGAGACGGAGAGATAGACACATCATTCTAGTCTTCACTTGGGAAGACAGAATGGAGGATTGGGTAATCATCTGGCATTCATCCTCTTTGAGAATGTATTAGGGCATTCAAGATAAGAGTAGTTGGGGACCGATATTCTTTAAGGGCTAGCTACCAAAGAGAAGAATAGTTCAAGAAGGTCATACTTTGGGAACACCTGGGTGGAGTATGTACCTTGTTGAGACAATGACTATGGTGTGTATAAGTCATGTGTCTCGCCAGCATTGTAGCCCATTGTTTCATTGAGAGATGGGGCTATTAGTCAAGGCCTTGCACTAGGACAATGCTGGTTGATATGATGCTATACAGATGCAATTACCAATCCGATTCTTCTTATGAGATTCTTTAGTTTGAAAGTGACCATGTACCTATATGAATACCTCCCTAGTCAAGAGGGAGTGTTGAAAAGTGTAACTAGGATCAGTCTTCATATTGACTATGTAATTATGAAAAGTAGAAGACAAAGATAATAAAATGTATTGTTGTACTTACTTCATGGGTTTCATGAGCAATAATTTTATTATAGGTTAATAGACTTCTTATTGATGTCTATTTAGGGTTTGTGTTCTGTTTACAAGTGTAATTAGAGTCATGTATATGAAGAGCATTGTCATCATTAAATGCTCCAAGACCTTGTCATGAACCTTGTAGAAGAAAGGCTCTAACAGCCCTCAAGACAACTCTCTTTCAAACGCTGGAAAAGATGTGATAAAGGTGGCTAATAATCAGTAATGAAGTCAGCCTACATGTCGGCCTAAATGTTTACTATGTGGTTGGCCTAAAAGAAGGAAAAGGTGCCCTATATATACCTTGATTTGTGGCCATTTGTCATCAAGTAATTGCGGACTATGCTGTCATAGAAATGCGAATTTCAGAGGACTAAAAGTTGCGGATTTCAGAAGATGTAAGAGGACGAAGATGAGTGCAGATTGTAGAGACCAAGTACAGGGTTAAGTTGTGGACTTGTTTGAGATATCACAACACCTGTTCTCGGATCTTATCTCAGGAAAAATCTACGGTCACATCACAGAAGTATTCCATACCATTGCTATGTCACCAAGTAATGCAAAGAACTTGTATCGTATGCAAAGTTAAAGGCATTGAACAAAGTGTGGATCTATTTAAAGAAGGATAAGGTGAAGAAGATTAAGTATCTAATTGTTGACTAAGCAATGAGAACTAGAGACCGAGCTCTCTAGTACTAGTGCAGGTCAATGCAGATTGGAAAAGAAGAGAAGGGTCAGTGTTGAAGGAAATCAAGAAGTAATGATAAGGTCTTGGAGGCATTCTTAAGTCAAGGGTCTAAGTCTTGGTCATGGTACTTGTCATTTGAAGTTCTATAAGAAGAATTTCTTGTGGGTTTTTCTCTCCAAGAGGGAGAGGTTTTACCCTGGCTCTAGGAGCCTAATTTCTGTGTCTTGTGTATTTTGATAATTGACTTGATATTGTGAAAATTTCTGAATGTTACTTATGTAGAAATCTTACTGTTAGATCTGGTTATGCTCCTCCTACTTAATTAAGTTATTAAGCTGAAAATTCAGATTAATATCAAAGCAAAACACATTGTGAAAATTTCTGAATGTTACATATGCAGAAATCTTACTGTTAGATCTAGTTATGCTCCTCCTACTTAATTAAGTTATTAAGCTGAAAATTCAAATTAATATCGAAGCAAAACACATAACAAACTTTCACCAATTCAGATCTAGAAAAAGTACATGCACACACACAAAGTGACACAATGATTTTCTGGACAATAGTCCTCGGAAAAAGCCAATGCGGGAAAATCGGTCTCTGGTTGTTGGAGGGTTTTATCATTAAGGGTATTTATGAATACAACAATCTAGGTTCTAGATTTGGAAAACTCGACAGAGAAAATACAGATCTGCAACTCATTGGCTATTCTGAAGCCAAATTATTGACTGATCCACACCCTCAAACGGGATTTATAGGACTCAGCCAAATCTAGGCCCTAGAAACCCTAACGCTACCCCTGAAGCCCCTGCGTCAGCTTCTGTAGCCTCTACGTCCCTTTGCACTGGCCTAGAAAGGGTTGCGTAACCCCAGACTGGGTGACACAGTCCCTACATTGCCCCTAAGGGTCTCTACGTAACCCCTGAGGGTCTCTAGCTGCCTTACACTGCCCTGGGAGTGACTGCGTACCACCTGCGTAGCTAAATCTGCCTTCGCACTGCGCAACTGTTGCCCTCTCTGCTGTTGCTGCTCCTACTTCTCTGCGTTGCCTCTCTGAAGTTTCTCTTTGTCTCTTGTTGATTCTAGACACTGGGATCAGACCATCCCCTTTTGTCTAAACTCCCCTCTCTGTAGCTGAAACTCTTTTGAGAATTCTTAGCAAACCACACCCTAGAATCTCAACTTAGCTTCAATGCTCTTCCTATGTGTGTCTTTACAAATGACCCCAAGTCTTTCCTTTATAATTTTCTCGTTGGGAAACCAAGGACCATGATCAGATCTTGAATCAATGACTAAGTTTAAAAGAAAGCTTGATCCGTGTGACTTAAGAAAATTTCATCACATGTTTAATTTAATTAACTTTAATTATTTAATTTTCGTAAGTTTAGACTTAGGAAATACATTAAAATAATTAATTAATTAATTATCTCCCAAACCAGATGAGATTTCCCAAATCCCTTTCTTGGTCTTGTAGATCATGTGTACTCTAGTCCCTCCACAAATTTTGGGAGCTATTGCACATCCGATGCTACCCCCACTACACATAATCTCAACACTCCCTCTTAGCACGGAGTGTGCTCTAGGAATACATCACACCATGTATCAGAAGATTTTTGGCATTGGTTTCTGTGTTGTTGATGCTTGGCTTGCTGCCACTCAACTCTGCACTGTTGCTGCCATTCTGTATTGTTGCCCATGACGTTGTCACCGCCACTGCCACATCGGTACTGCAACTCCCTCTCAATTTGCTACATCCGTGCTGCCCATAGCACTACCACTGCGAATTGTTGCACTACAACTTCAGTTGTTGAGAGAAATAACTGAATCTCCTACCCAATCTTTGATAGACAAGTCAATTGGGCTGTAACCTCATCACTGAAGCTCCATCTACTGCTGATCTGTGCTGACATCTGGAGGATGATACACTGCTACAACTCTGCACTGCGTAAGCAAACTCCCTCTGCACTGCTGAAGTCACATCAACCCTTTGTGCTAAAATTTCTCACGTTGATGTTGCACTGCGCTGTACTCCTGAAGCCTCCACGCTGTTGCAACTTTGTTCTACACTACTGAAGTCACATCGGTCCCTACACTACTGTTACTTTTATGCTACTACTGCATCTACACTGCGCTGCTCCTTCCAGCCTTCAGATCTGCCTCTGCTTCATCCGTGATCTATGCACCCACTGCTCCACTTGTCCCGCTACTGTCTTAAGGCTCCCGTAGCTCAGATGTGATTCAAGAAATGAGCTGCTCAAGGATGTTGCCCTATTTTGTAGCTGCTCTACAAATCCATGTCGCCCCACTTTTGTGGTTCATGAGCACTCATGGTTGCATTATCTTCTGACCCATCATCCTCCACAACAACCTTGGAAGAAGAAGCTTCCTTGTCCTTTTTCTTCTGAGGACAATTGCTGGCGAAATGTCCTAGTTCACCACACTGGAAGCACTTGATCATTGATAGATCCTTCTTCTTTCCTTGTTGCCTCTTTGATGCCAAGGTTGCATCTTCTTCATCTTCATTCTTTACCTTACTTGATCTCGTGTTGTACTGCTTCTTGGTGATTTTGCAGAGCTTTTCTTGATGCATGATTTCCCACAAGTTGTCCCAGTCGAGAAGTTCCACTCTGCCCAAGATACTTTGTACAAAGGTTTCCCACTAATCTGTGACTACATTGAGACCAATCCTGACCATCACATCATCCTCCACCTTTACACCTGTGGCAGTCAACTTGTTTCTGATCGATTGTAATTTGAAGAGAAAATGTTCCATATCTTCCCCCTTGGTCATCATGAATGACTACATCTTAGTCTCCTCTAGACGGATTTTCCCTCATAAAGGGATGTTAAGGCCTTCCACATCTCATTACCTATTTTCTTCTAAGCTATATGCGGGACAATATGATCCTTAATTCCATCCATTATCAGCCGATTGACATGTCTCCAAGCTTCATTATGCTTCCTCAGGAGATCTGCATCGGTCGGCATGGTTAGAACTTGTTCTGCATGGTCTCTTAGATGATATTCCTCTAGGACTATGAGGATTATAATCTTCCAAACTGATAATTTGGATAGGCCATCCAATCTATCTTGATCACACAGTCCATGATGAGCCATCTGCTCAATAATTTGTCAGAGCTCCTTTTCTCTGTGCTAGAGATCTGGATCTAAGGTCCTTGGTGAAGCAGACACCTTCTTCTCCTTTTGACAACTGATTTCCCTTCTTGGAAATCTGCCAAATCAAACAATGATTCAACTCTCTTCGATCCACTTATTGATCTACAAGTTTCTTTGGCTAGAAACTCTTTGAAAAGCTGATCTCCTCTCGCTCTTTGTTACTAGTGCTTAGGCTAAAATTCTAAAAACTTCATAAAGTTAACCCCACCAGCAGCTTCTGAAGTTCTGCAGCTCTGCTTCAGGCGCTTCTGGATCTGACAGCTTTAGATTTGCGTCACTCTCGCTGGCTTTAGACAATCGCAGTGCTGCCTCTGTGTAGTAAGTGTGTGGGCCAACTGGGAGACAATGTAAGACTGTGTCATCCTGCCCTCTACGTAACGCTGCTCTCTCTGAAACTACACTGTCCCTTAAGATCTGCCCTTCTATTGCTGCTGCTGCACTTCCTGCTGCTTTCTGCAACAAGATCGTTCAGTCTTTTGCTGGTGACCCTCCTAGATCTGCAATTGCTTTGATACCATGTGAAAATTTCTGAATGTTACTTATGTAGAAATATTATTGTTAGATTTGGTTATGCTCCTCCTACTTAATTAAGTTATTAAGTTGAAAATTCAGATTAATATCGAAGCAAAACACATCGTGAAAATTTCTGAATGTTACTTATGCAGAAATCTTACTGTTAGATCTGGTTATGCTCCTCCTACTTAATTAAGTTATTAAGTTGAAAATTCAGATTAATATCGAAGCAAAACACATAACAGACTTTCACCAATTCAGATCTAGAAAAAGTACATTCACACATAGGCAAAGTGACACAATGATTTTCTGGAAAATAGTCCCCAGAAAAACCCAATGCGGAAAAACCGGTCTTTGATTGCTGGAGGGTTTTATTATTAAGAGTATTTCTGAATATAGCAAATCTGGTTTCCAGATTTGGAAAACTCGACAGAAAAAATATAGATCTGCAACTCACTGGCTGTTCTGAAGCCAAAAGATTGACTAATCCACACCCTCGAATGGGATTTACAAGACTCAGCTAAATCTAGGCCCTAGAAACCCCAACGCCGCCCCTGCTGCGTCAGCTTCTGCAGCCTCTGCGTCCCTCTGCGCCGGCCTGGAAAGGGCTGCGTAACCACAGATTTGGTGACGTAGTCCCTACGTTGCCCCTGAGGGTCTCCAGCTAGCTTAAACTGCCCTAGGAGTGATTGCGCAACACTTGCGTAGTTGAAGCTGCCTCTGTGCTGCGCATTTGTTGCCCTCTCTGTTGCTTCTTCTTTGCGCTGCCTCTCTAAAGCTGCTCTCTGTCTCTTGTTGGTTCTAGACACTGTGATCAGACCATCCCCTTTGTCTAAACTCCCCTCTCTGCAGCTGAAACACTTCTGAGAATTCTTAGCAAACCACGCCCTAGAATCTCATCTTAGCTTCAGTGCTCTGCCTCTGTGTGTCTTTACAAATGACCCCAAGCCTTTCCTTTATACTTTTCTCGTTGGGAAACTAACGACCATGATCAGATCTTGAATCAATGGCTAAGATTAAAAGAAAGCTTGATCTGTGTGACTTAAGACAATTTCATCACATGTTTAATTTAATTAACTTTAATTATTTAATTTTCCTTAATTAAATATCTCCCAAACCAGATGATATTTCCCAAATCCCTTTCTGAGTCTTGTAAATCATGTGTACTCTAGTCCCTCAACAAATTTTGGGATCTAGAGCACATCCGATGCTACCCCCACTACACAAAATCTCAACAGATGTAAGACTAAATAAACTAAAGAAGAGAAGACATAAGTAACTCAAGTAAGCTCACAAGTAATTATCAATAAGATAATTTGAATTGATCATCAACCCTCCAAATTCTCAACATGCTCAACGTAAACTTCTTGCTGTAACATGCCATGGAGGAATGCCATCTTCACGTCCATCTGATGAAGAGTCCATCCCTGACTTGCGGCAAGGGCACCTATCAAATGAATGGTGGTATATCGGGCCATATGAGAAAATGCATCATCGTAGTCTTCTCCCTCTTTCTAGGAGAATCCTCTTGTCATTAACCTTGCCTTATATTTCTCAATAGTTCTATTGGCTCAGTGCTTGATTTTGAATAGCCATTTTGAAGTCACAATAGATTTCCCCTTCTGTCTCGTCACAACATCCCATACATCATTCTTCAAAATTGATTCGTATTCTTCGGCCATAACATCCTTCTATAATTATTCTTTCATGACTTCTTCAAAGGTGGGTGGCTCAACTTGAATCATATTTCTCTCCGCTAGAACATATCCCTGGTACCTATACGACTTCTTGCTTTCTCTAAAAGATCCTCTAGTGGGAATGTGTCTCTCAACATCTTGTAATGTGGAACGAATCCGAAGTGGCCTTTTCCTGGTAGGGGGCTCACATGGAGGAGGATCCAAGGGGTCCATGGGCTCCATGGGATCATCAACAAAGTCTCTCTCGGATTCAGGCACGGAAGGACCTTCTAGAATATCCATATCATCAATTTTCTTCTTAGGAGGAAGAGGCAGAGGAAGGTCCCTTGATTTACCATGGGAAACATCTTCATCTAAGGTTACATCCCTGCTAATTTCAACCTTCCTTTGACTGGGAATATATAATTTAAATGCTTCAGAATCTTCACAATACCCAACAAACGTACCTTTTCTTCCAGTGGCTTCCAACTTGTTTCTTTTGTCTTTCGACACATGAAAATATACGAGGCAACCAAATATACATAGGTGACCAATATTGGGCTTGATACCTATGAATAATTCTTCGAGAGTCTTGTTGTCCATTGCTTGATGAGGCACCCTGTTTTGGACATATACTGTTGTTTTTGTTGCTTCACCCCAAAGGAACTTCGACAAATTTTGATCATGGAGCATGGCTCGAGCAACTTCTATAATAGACATGTTCTTTCTCTCAGCCACTCCATTTTGTTCGGGATTATAAGGCACAATAATCTCTTTCTTGATGCCTTCCTCCTTACAAAAATCTATGAATTCATTTGAAATTTATTCTCCACTATTGTCAGACTCGAAGATGTTAATTTTCTTCCATGTTTGATTTTTGACCAAAACCTTGAACTTCTTGAATGAATTGAATATCTCATCCTTGTGCTTCAAGTAATATATTCATGTCTTCCTTGAGAAATCATCAATGGAGGTAATGTAGTAGAGATGGCCAACAAAAGAATGCATGGGCATCGAACCACATATGTTAGAATGAATGAGTTGTAGGATGTTATTTCTCTTTTTCTTGCTAGAGGTCTTCTTTCCACTGACACATCTTGGACATACTCCATCATGATGGGTTTGAACATTAGGAATCCCCGATACCAACTTCTTCAATTTTAGAAGAGCTTCATAGTGGAAATGAGCCAATGTATGGTGCCACAACTCACTTTGAATATTAGTGTCATGGACCATCACTAGAAGGGGTCTTCCAGTGACTCTATA
Organism: Pinus albicaulis; assembly: GCA_034641835.2. Lineage (NCBI taxonomy): Eukaryota > Viridiplantae > Streptophyta > Pinopsida > Pinales > Pinaceae > Pinus > Pinus albicaulis. The sequence continues at coordinate 385,967,099 of CM076574.1, forward strand.
GAGTCCTTCAAATCTAGATCCCAATGTGAAAGCATCTCTCATAGGGGATCCCATCGACCAAGTAAGTACTTTTCCCTTGATGAAGGCAACCCTCATACCTTTGTCCTCCAAAGCAGATATATAGACCAAATTCTTCTTCAATCCCGACGCATACATCTCATCATGAAGCAAAACAAATTCCCAAAAGTCTAATTGAAATTTAACAGAACCAAAGCCCTTGATGGGATGAGTGGAGTTGTCCCCAATAATAATCTTCAAACTTGACTCTGTCTCTACCAAATTAGAGAGACCCTGCTTATACCCAGAGAAATGATGAGTGGCTCCATTATCAACCAACCACCTATCCCAAGTATCTGGAGGAGAGGAAATCGAAAGTGCAGAAATAAGGATATATTCAAATTGATTAGCATCATTACTTTCATACTTGGAATTCTTGACTTATTTTGAGGACGGTGGTCTTCTTGACGATCATTCGAAGCATATGTTCTTCTTCTTTCGTCTCTTCCGTTGCGATTATTCCTTCGATCATCTCCTCTTCAAGTATTAAACCTCTTATTGTTGCTTCTAATGTTGTAGTGTGGAGCATTATTCTTCTCAGGGAAGTCTCAACCATAGTGACCTTTCTTGTGACAATTGTAGCATTCAATATGTGACGATTCACTGTCTCTTCCATTCCTTCTATTATAATTTTGAGGAGGAGGCTTCCTTGAACCTGATGAACCTTCCTTTTCCATTCTTTTTCAGTTATGAGTGACGAAAGCAGTGGGCTCTCCTTCTTCATGCTTTTGTACTCTGCCTCTTCAGATTATCCTTGATTCTTCTTGAGTGAATTGTCCAATGAGCTCATCAAATGATGGGAAAACATTGTTATTTCTTATACTGATAATGGAGGTTTTCCAAATAAGAAGGAGATCTCTATTGGTTACCACCACCAACTCACTGTTAGGCACAATTTCCCCAACTCTCTACAATTAATCTCGAAGACGAGATATCCTCATAATGAAGGATTCACTAACTCTCCTTTATTCATCTTCATATCTTTAAGTTGATTTTTCAAAAAGATGATTTCATTCAAATTTCTGACTTCATACATGTTGGCTAGCTTATCATACATTCCTTAAAATTTTTCAAATTTCCAACTTATGCAAGTAAATGATCTTGTAAACCATCAACTATAATCTTCTTTGCTTTTAACTCACCTTTCTTGTATTTGTTATTAGCAGCAACAAGAGCATTTTCTGGAGGCTCGGGTACTTTTCCTTGAATGTATTCCCAAAAATTATTGTCATCAACTATGATTTCCATGCTGATCTTCCAAGCAACAAAGTTAGATGAGTCACCCAAATTCTCATTTTCCTTGAAGTAAGAGGTAGACATCTTGACTTGATTAAATAGTCTCCTTAAACTTTTCCAAAGATGATTGCTTCAATTCTTGTCTCCTTTGGGCTTGTCCTTCACCTTAGCTCTGATATCATGTTAATATTTCCACTGCTCTATGTTATATCAATTACTTTAGCCCAATTCAATTATTCAATTAGAAATCTATACAACAATAATTAATTCTTCCAATAATCAATGATAATTGAAGATAGAACAATAAATGCAATGAAAATAGGAGACAAACAACACATCAAAAAAAGACACTGATTAGATCAAAGACCAGAGAAAAACCCTAAGAGGGGGAAAGCCCTTTGAAACTCTTCTTGTATTAGATTGTCATAGAATGTTCAAAAGAGAGTACAATGAGCAATATCCATCAATAAGAGTCAAAGTCAACGACTTTGACTATCAACCAAGTCAACCAACCATAAATTCAATATATCAATGATGAAAAGTCAAATCCAGTCAACTGGCACAAATCCGCAATTCTGTCCAAGTCAACAATAGTCAATTTTCCGTAACTAGTCTTCGAAAATCAATGGTCAACCCTCCAAATGTTGAAATATGTAACTAGGTTCGAGCTTAATAATTATGAATTGTACTCTTGATTCTTGTATATTGTAAAAGGAAAGAGAAATTGTTAAGTCCCTATATTAATAGTGTAGCCCCTTAGTATGTTAGTGTAGCCCCCTTTATTGTTATTATTGTACCCTTGTAACCCCCATTTTGTTATTATTGTGCCCTTAAATTATTATTGTTAGGTCGGCTAGGATTACATTGTGGCCCACTAGGATTACATTATTGCCCCATGGACTCCTATATATAGAAAGGAGGTTTTGTAAATTGTATCATCCAAGAATTGTTCATTTATGTAATGTATTGGAGGTTTCCCCCTCGAAGTGGCTTATTTCTAAGGCGTTGATATCTCTTTTCTTCTATTTTTGAAGCTGGTTACACAACATTTGGTATCAGAGCTTTGGATTCTAGGGCTTCGCTGCTCCAAACAGGTCATCGTGGAATTTTTCTCTATAACTTTTTTCTCACGAAGTTTCAGAGCTGGAAATTTTTAGGCAGTGGGAAGAAAAACTGGAGGAAGTCAGAAAGGGTAATTTTCTAGAGTTTGGTTCGGCACACTGGAGACATGATCTGTGTGAAGCTGTGTGTTTTTTTCCTCGTGCTCCCAAACAGGTCATCGTGGCATTTGCGCTATAATTTTTGTTTTACGAAGGGTAAGAGTCTGAAATTCATATGGTGCGAAGCTGAAATCCTGAGGAAAGTCGTCAAAAAATTTCAGAACTTGGTTCGCAATATTTTTTGAGATATGATCTGTGGAAGGTAGTGCTTTTTCAGGCTCCTGAATTTCATCTCAAAGAGGGTGATCGTGGGAAAAGTTCAATAACTCTCTCTCTGAAGATTGGATTGGAGTGCCGTAAAAAGTGGTCACAAGTACACAGGCTGTAGTTTCTTCGCTATCAATTTCAGAGACAAAGGACAAAACAGTGACACGTGGCAAGTCGTACAAGTTCGCTCTACTGAACCAGTCCAGAATTAGGTCATTGTGGGAGATTGGACACAACTTTGTCTTGAAGAATTTTTGCCGCAAATGGGTTCTATAATTCCTCCAAAAAACAATTCCATACCCATTAAGCCCTCAAAAAGCTATACTATGACGCATGAAGAGGAAGAATTGCAGTATGAGATATCAAAATTACGGTACCAAGTGCAAAAAATTTCGATCATACGAAGAGCAACCGAAGATGACATAGATGGTTTAAAATCATAAATGGAGGCTAAGTTGGATGGTTTGAATGATCAAATAATAGCTAATATGGATGATAAATTAGTGGAATATCACATCGAGCATCAACAACAAGTTCTCCAACTCACAAAGGATAACCTAACTTTGGTGTAGAATCTAATGAAACAACAGGAAGATCAACATCACATCAATAGAAGTTCTGAAGCAGTCACAGAAACAAGAACTCAAAAAGTACGATTAATTTCAGAGTATCTCAGTAAGTGGAAGAACTTTCCTGTAGAAGATTCCACATGGGAGGATGAGAATTTTATACAAAAGCATCAAGAAATAATCAAGCTTTGAGGACAACACTTGTTTGAAGGAGAAAGGCGCGAGTCCCTATATTAATAGTAGCTCCTTAGTATGTTACACATAGTAGCCCCTTGTCGTCAACATTGTCCCTAACCTCATTTTGTTATTATTGTGTCTTTAATTATTATTGTTAGTTTCCCCATAGGGATTACATCGTATCTTGGACAGATTATGATTATGGCCCTGACTCCTATAGAAAGGAGGTTTTGTAAATTGTATAATCCAAGAATTGTTCATTTATGTAATGTATTGGAGGTTGCCCCCTCGAAGTGGCTCATTTCTAAGGCGTTTACATCTCTTTTCTTCTATTTTTGGAGCTGGTTACACAACAGAAATAGTATTGTTATTTTTATAGCACAGGCTTCATGCTCAAGGTCGTTTTATATAGAGGTCAAGCACCCATTAAGTGCTTCTAGGGCTTGTTATATAGTCAAGAAGTCAATAGAGTCATTTTCATATGAAGCAGACCCCATTGAGCATATTGTAACATATCAAATTTGTATTTAAAGTGTCAAAATACCCCTCCAAGACCAAGTTGGCCTGGCAGCTAAGAATTCATTCTCATTAGGGCCTCCTTGGATGCTTATATATACGAGAGAACTCGACCTCCTATGGACATTCACTCACTTCTCATTGTTCAAGCAAAGAAGAGGTAGAAGAAAGGCAAGCGAAGGAGGATAGAAGAAAGAGGGACGAAGTTATTGGGTTAATTCTCTCTCTCTCTCTCTCTCTCTCTCTCTCTCTCACACACACACACACACACACACACACGTGTGAAGATAAGGCTAGGGTTTTTTTGCAGCTGAAAAATCGAAGTTGTCAAGTTGCAGAAAGAAGGTCGAAGGAAGGACTTTTAGGTCACCTTCTAGCCCTAGAAAGAGAAGCAACCCAAGTGAAATGAAGCCCTAATTTCCCTCACACGTGTGGAAGCAACAACTGTTGTAGGAGCCAAAAATTTTAGACCTGTAGTGGAGGCTTAAATTCTATAGCTATTGTGCAAATAGAAGAGATTTGATTGGGTTTGACTTGGATCGAAGAATCATATCATCAAGAAGGTTTGGCTTGGGCTTGGAAGGGTATTGGTCTTGGTCTAAAGGTCTTGGAATTCGTCATTTGAAGAATCTATAAGAAGAGAAGATTTTTGGGTTTTATTCTCAAGAAGAGAGGTTTTGGCCTTGGCTTGCAACCTACATCCTGTGTTCTTGTGTACTATTGATCTTCATGTTTTGGTAGCGGTTTGATGATAAGAACAACATAATAATAAATAAAGAAGCTAATAATCAAGAAAAAGTAAAAATACATCACACACAGTTATCAAGAATAAGAGAAATCATCCTATGTATAACCCTATTGATTTCTCAACATGGTATCATAGTTAAGGTTGACAAAGGGCATGTCAAAGATCGTTGCATCTTTGTAGAAGTCATTGAAGCAATATTCTGTGATGGAAAGTCATCTCAAACAAGACATTAAATCATTTTGGAATCTCCTATTATCTATCAAGAATCATATGGCCAATACTTCTACTACAAAGGACAAATGGTTATTCTCAACACTTACAGGTATGTTTGAAGATGAAAATATAAGGGTAATTGACAGTGGATCATCCAAACATTTGAAAGGTGAGCACAAACAACTAAAGACCCTATCAAGAGGAAAGCCTTCTTAATATGTTGAACTTGGAGACAAAAAGAGCTATCTTGTAAGAGGAATTGGATCAACTTTGCTGGAGCTGGAAAATGGCGGAAGCAGACATCTCAACAACATTCTATTTGTACCAGGTTTGCAAAAAAAATTACTTTATATTTCATGTCTAGAAGATAAGGGAGATAGCGTTGCCTTTATAGATGGAAAAGTTATGGTATGAGATAAAGGCTCTAGCAACAAAAATGAAAAAGTCATTGGGATTTGTGAAGGAAGACTCTACATATTACTTACACCTCTCTCTCAAGCCCTGGTTCACATTGAAGTCAATCCATGTGAAATTTTGCATAGAAGGTTTGGACACCTTCATTACAAAATCTTACGAACTCTAAACTCAATGGTGAATGGCATCCCTGAACTTAAGGATGATCATGAAGGACCTTGCGAGGGATGTGCATTAGGTAAAAATGTTAAGAAACCATTTGGAAGCAGTGTTTCAAGATCAAAAGAAATCTTGGATCTCATTCACTCTGATGTCTGTGGTCCTACGTCTACCAAATATCTTGGAGATCATCTATATTATGTAACTTTAATTGATGACCACTCAAGGAAAACTTGGATATATTAGCTAAAGTCCAAGGATGAAGATTTTTAAAAATTTCAAGAGTTCAAAGAAAAAGTAGAAAATATTATAGAAAGAAGTGTTGAGAATTTGGTAGGGCGATGATTAATACAAATTCTCTCCTTGATAATTACTTGTGAGCTTATTTTGTTTACTTATGTCTTCTCTTCTTACATTATTTAGTCTTTCATCAAGTCAATTACCAATACACAAAAGACACAAATTTAGGCTCTTCGAGCCAGGGAAAAACCTCTCCCTCTTGGAGAGGAAAACCCACGAGAAATTATTCTTATAGACTTCAATTGACTAGTACCATGACCATGACACGGACCCTAGATATTTATATTCCTTCAAGACCTTGTCACTGCTTCTTCAATGTATCCTTGAGCTTATTCTTCTTTCTTGCACTTTCTTGCACCGATAAACACCATTCAACACTAACCTTAGGGAACTCGGTCTCTACTAGTGTTCTTCTTCCTTTGTATCTTCACTTAAGTTTGCTAGGTGTATCCTTGTCTCATTTTCTTCAATGTTAGACCTCAACTTAACTCATCCCTTACTTTTGCACAACATCCCTTTAACACAATCATATATTCCCTGCACCTTAACACAGTGATTTATCTTGCTCTTCAATGCACCTTAACCTAGACTTATTTAGAACGATAATATCTCTTTAATCTGCACTTTATCATAGTCTTGTAGCTCACATAAAATCACAGAATGCTTCACAATGGTCACATGTATTAAGCACTTGTATACTGTCGCTGCCTTGCTGTATAATGCTGCTTCACAATCCTTTCTTTATTTTGCAATCCTTACTTCACATTTATCCCAGACATAACGCTGCCCTTACTTCGCATATATCTCAGACTTCACGCTGTTGTAATATCACAGAGACATCTGCAAACCTTTTCAGAAAATCACATAAGTCTGTATTTTGTTCTGTAATTTCTGCGCAGATTTATGGGCTATTGATAGTTGATCGAACTTGTAATTAGCCGACCTATCAGTTAACTGATATGACATATTATTGAGCCGAATTTTCCAACATTTTCAAGCCGACTTGTAGGGCTGATCTTCCAGTGTTAAGGAGGTTGTCTTGAGGCATTCCTTTGTAAATATGTGACAAGGTCTTGGAGCATACCCTTTGACTAGACACTTCATGTATATGACTCCTAATTACATTCATAAGCAGAGTACACAACTTAATAAACATCAAGAAGAAGTCTATTGACCTATAAAACCTTGTTCATGAAACCCACGAGGCAAGCATATCAAAAACATATTTTTATTATCTTTTGTCTTCTTCTTTACATAAATAAATAATTACATAGTCAATATGAAGACCGATCCTAGTTACACTTTTCAACGCTCCGTCTTAACTAGGGAGGTATTCATACATGTACATGGTCACTTTCAAACTGAAGAATCTCATAAGAAGAATCAGATTGGTAATCACATATGTATAGCATCATATCAACAAACATTTTCCTAGTGCAAGGCCTTGACTAATAGCCCCATCTCTCAACGAGACAATGGGCTACAATGCTGGCGAGACACATGACTTATAGACACCATAGTCATTGTCTCTCCAAGGTACATACTCCACCTAGGTGTTCCCAGTGTATGACCTTCTTGGACTATTCTTCTCTTGGGTAGCCAGCCCTCAAAGAATATTGGTCCTCGACTACTGTTATCTTGAATGCCCTATCACATTTTCAAAGAGTATAGAATTCCAGATGATTACCCAATCCTCCATTCTGTCTCCCAGGTGAAGACCATAATGATGTGTCTATCTATTCTCTCCACATGCCCTTCACTAAGACTTACGACTGTTAGTCCTAGTCTACTGCATGACACATGTATTAGAGAATCATATACGACACTCCCTCTTAACTCAAGAAGGACATACTTCAAGTTTCTTCCAAGTAAGAAACTTACCACCAGGCTCCCTCTCAACCAGGGACTTGTAGCAACAATGGTGAGACACCCAGCTGCTTATGAAGAATTCCTCCCCTCGATTCCATGCATTTCAATATTGAGGAATCTTCAACCTTTTGGCTCCATAGGGCACATATCATACATCACTTTCGTCCATGAGTCATGTCAACTATCATAAAGTGAATCATCAAACTTCCTTATCTGGTCCACCTTTATGCCATGCTGTTTTCTTTTGAACCATCTCTCAAGGATCTTACATCCTTCTACATGATTGGAAACCCAACATAAACTTATCCAGATAAACATATACATAAGAACTTTTAAATTAAAAGTTACCTCAATGATGATCTTTCACCATGACATCTTCCTGTAGGCATCGACATTCTCTATTAAAATTGACACATCTCCTAAAGATATGTCTTTTCAAGGGCCTTCTTCTTTACCATCCTTCTATCAAAGTCTACATATCCTCCCAGGATATCTCCTAGTCACATCTTCTTGGCTTCCAAATGATAACCACCTCTTGACATGGTTGCACTTCATGATCTCTTCCTTTCTTTCTCCACACATCTTCATTCCCAGGAACTTCCAATTTCCAGTTCCTTGTTAGTATACAACCACCTCATATTCCTTATAAGGACATATTATGTTGATTTCATCTAATAATGACAACTAGTGTAATGGAAGAAATCCTCCTTTCTCTGATTATACTTATAAAGATAGAAGTCCATTACCTGCAACCATATGATATGAATTTACAACATCCAGTGTTAGCATATAAATATATGTACCTCATACCCTTTTCCTTTGAGTCATCCTGTAGTAATTTTACTAGAATGCATAACTTCATTCCCTTGACCTGCTTCATTAATATGTCATCATATCCCAATCTCATAATTCTATAGCATAGAATTCTCGATGAAACCTTTCTGCTTTATTTATAACTAGTGAATCCATAGAGAATTCCATTAGAAAATGTCAACACTTGTTTCCACATTGATTATTGAATGATGACCTTTGATCTTGATGACTGCCTTCCATCAATGTTTTTATTAGAGAGGTTTCCAGGATCTCCTTCTTCAATTGCTCCTCCCATGCTTCTGTCATGATGATTTTAATATACATTGCTTCCTATCATACTATTTTACAACCAACAAAAATCACTTAAAGAGAGATGATCTCAGTCATAGTAGAGATCTTTCGCTTCTTTTTTCTTAGATTTCTTTGTATCGGGTTCTTCCCTTATATTTGTGACATAGGCTTCTTCCTTTTTCCTCTTGTCCTTTCTAGATTTAGGACAATCCCTTTTATAATGCCCAAGTTCACTACATCCAAAGCATTGTACTTTGTCCATATTTCTTCTTTTATGCTGAAGACCAAATTTTCCGAATCTTCCTTTCCTCCTGGACATGGCTGCAAAGGCTTGATTCCCTTCACTTGATCCCGATTCATCTTTGGCTTTCAATCTTGTTTCCTCTAGTTTACGTAGAGACCATAGATCATGGAATGGTGTTGCTTCTTTCTTCCTGTATAAGCTTGAAGTGAAGTTTCCCCATTATTTCAGTAGAGCATTAAACACCACTATAGTAATTTCATTATCAGACATTACTTCTCCCAATTCTTGCAGTTGGTCTCTTATTTCAAAATCCTCATAAAGTATGAAGTGATTCATTCCTCTCTTGACAATTTCATTTTATATAGTTCTTGTCTCAGAGAGATTGCTTTTCCTGCAGTACTCACAGAGAATAGCTCCACCAGTTTCCGATATATTTCTTTTGTAGTTTTCAGTTTTGATACCTAGGGTATGAGTGAGTCCTTAATGGATTCTATGATAATTCTTCAGGCTTTGATTTCTCCTTTCATGTACTTGGCATGAGCTGGAGCATCTTCTTTTGAGGGTTGAATTGTAGATCCTTCGATGTAGCCCATAACTTCGTCTTCAATTAGATTCAAATCTGTTCTCTTATTCCATGCACTAAAGTTTGATGACCCAACCAATTTGTTGTTTTCTTTGCAATAAGTCATTTTGACAGATTTAGATAAGATCATAGATACTTACTTGAGTAGGATGACTTCCTCCTCCTAGCAGCGTCTTTGATAGAGATGAGGATAGGAACTCCTTCTTAGATTGAGTTCTCAAATGAAGGTGTTCTTGAATCCTCGATGATAAAGGATTTTTTCCCAAAAAGATGATGTCTCTTCCAACAATGTCTTGAATATAAATATTTGATGAAAAATATTATCTTTTTGATTAGAGGATCCTTTGAAGAATCTTCCTTGCAAACTGATCTGACCTTTTGCCCCAAACCCTGATCTTTGCTTCCTCGAGTGTCTTCTTTGCTAAGTAGCCCTTCCTTTAGCACCTTAGCTCTGAAACCATGTTGAGAATTTGTTAGGGCGATGATTAATACAAATTCTCTCCTTGATAATTACTTGTGAGCTTGTTTCGTTTACTTATGTCTTCTCTTCTTAGCTTATTTAGTCTTTCATCAAGTCAATAACCAAAACACAAGAGACACAAATTTAGGCTCTTCGAGCGAGGCAAAAGCCTCTCCCTCTTGGAGAGGAAAACCCACGAGAAATTATTCTTATAGACTTCAATTGACTAGTACCATGACCATGACACAAACCCTAGAAATTTATATGCATTCAAGACCTTGTCACTGCTTCTTCAATGGCTCCTTGAGCTTATTCTTCTTTCTTGCACTTTCCTGCACCGATCAACACCGTTCAACACCAGCCTTAGAGAACTCTGTCTCTACTAGTGTTCTTCTTCCTTTGTATCTTCACTTAACTTTGCTGAGTCTATCCTTGTCTCATTTTCTTCAATGTTAGACCTCAACTTAACTCAACCCTTACTTTTGCACATCAGCCCTTTAACACATTCATATATTCACTGCACCTTAACACAATTATTTGTCTTGCTCTTCAATGCACGTTAACCCAGACTTACTTAGCACGAGAAAAACACTTTAATCCGCACTTTATCACAGTCCCGTAGCTCGCATGAAATCACAGAATGCTTCGCAATGGTCACAATTATTACACACTTATATACTGTCCCTGCCTTGTATAATGCTACCCCAAAATCCTTTCTTTATTCCACAATCCTTACTTCGCATTTATCCCAAACTTAACACTGCCCTTACTTCACATATATCTCAGACTTCACACCGCTGTAATATCACAGAGACATCCACAAACCTTTTCAGAAAATCACAAAAGTTCGAATTCTATTCTATAATTTTTGCACAGATTAATGGGCTATTTATAATTGATCGAACCTATAATTATCCGTCCTATCATTGAATTGATGTGACATATTATTGAGCCTAATTTTCCAGCGTTTTCGAGTAGACTTGTAGGGTGGATCTTCCAACGTTAAGGAGGTTGTCTTGAGGCATTCCTTGGAAAATATATGACAAGGTCTTGGAGCATACCCTTTGACTAGACACTTCATATATATGACTCCTAATTACATTTATAAGAAGAAGACAAAACTTAATAGGCATCAAGAATAATTCTATTGACCTATAAAACCTTGCTCATGAAACCCATGAGGCAAGCATATCAAAAACATATTTTATTACCTTTTGTCTTCTTCTTTACATAAATACATAATTACATAGTCAATATGAAGACCGATCCTAGTTACACTTTTCAACAAGAAGGATAAAAATACTAAGATCCGACAATGGAGGAGATACACATCAAAGGAGATCATACTTTCTGTAAGGACGCTGTAACCAATAGTGAGCCAATAGTTCCAATAATCTAGAGCAAAATGGAGTAGCAGAATGAAAGAATCAAACAATAAAAGAAAGTGTTAGAGCTATGTTACATGATCAAGACTTACCTAAATGTATGTGGGGTGAAGCATCTAAAATAACTGTCTACATTCAAAATCGAAATCCTCACATATCACTTAACAACACGACTCCCAAAGAAGCATTCACTAGGAAGTAACCATGTGTAGACCATCTTCAGATATTTTATTGTCCTGTCTACATTCACATCCCAAAAGATAAAATTTAGATCCTACAAGCATGAAAGGCATATTTGTGGGATATAATAAATCTTCAAAGGAATATAGGATCTATAGTAAGGAAAGGCACTAAATTGAAGTAAAGCCGAGACGTGATCTTTGATGAAAGTATTTCATATACGAAATCTAAAGGTCTCTCAGTTGATTCTGATGATGAAGAATTACGTATATTTGAAAAAGAAAGGGAAGAAGAAGATTCAAATCATGAAAAATAAGATCCCAGTGAGCCTATACAACAAGTCATCATTCTTGAAAATAAAAAGAGACATAATTGGTTGAAGTCTACTCTTCAAGATGTAGAAGGACATGCATCAACTAAGGGTACATTCAAGGAAAACAAGAAGCCTAAAATATATTCAGGGTATGCATCCTATATGAAAAAGTTGATTGAAGCAAAATCATCCACCTTTGAAGATGATGTCAATCATCAAGAATGGAAATATGCCACGAATGAATAATATCAATCAATAATGAAGAATGGAGTTTGGGAAATCGTTCTTAGGCCAAAATGAAAATTTGTGGCGACTTCCAAGTGGCTCTACAAGATTAAACATGTAGCATATGGAAATATTGAAAAATATAAAGCAAGGTTTGTGGCAAGGGGTTTCTCCCAACAAGAAGACATCGATTATGAAGAGACATTTGCACCCACAACTAGATACACAACTATACGATCGCCGGTCTCTTTGGCAACATCAATGGGATGGAACATCCATCAAATGGATGTCAAGAAAACATTCCTGAATGGTACTTTCGATGAAGAAGTCTATATATAAAAACCCTTGGGATTTGAAGTGAATGATAGAGAGACTCATCTCTGTAGGCCGAAGAAGTCACTTCATGGCCTTAAACAACTCCAAGGGATTGTTATGCAAGGATGGACACATATCTACAAAAAAATGGATTTCTCGAAGAGTTTTCTTGATCCAAATCTCTATATCAAGGAAGGATGAACTTGTAATCATTCTTCTATATGTGGATGATCTTCTCATAATAGGTGTGGAAGGTCGTGTTCATGAATGAAATAAGAAATTGGAAACAAAATTCGATATGAAGGATCTAGGGCTGATGCACTATTACTTGGGGTTAGAAGTTTGGCAAGGACCTAGTGAAATATATCTGGGCTAGGGAAAATATGGGATTAAGATGTTGTAGAGGTTTGGCATGATGGACTACAAACCTATAACAACCCCCACGATCACAAATTTGAAGAGGCTAAGAAGGTCTGATTCAAGCCCCGTGGATCCTACAAGGTATAGACAATTGGTTGGCTCTCTAATGTATCTTGTGAACACTGATCAAACATTTGTTTTGCAGTGAATGGTATTAGTTAGTTTCAATTAGAGCCTAAACATGAACATTGGACAATAGCCAAGCATATAATGAGATATCTGCGAGGAACAATCCACTACTTCCCAAAGTATGATAGAAATAATGTTGTCCAATTGATTGGATATACAAATTATGGTTGGGGAGGCAGTGAGATAGATGGAAGGAGCACTACTAAATGATGTTTTAGCTTGGGATCCTCTATGATATCATGGATGAGTAGAAATCAAGAGTCAATTTATTTGAGTAGTCTTGAAGCTGAATACATTGCAACAAGAGAAGTCAGTAGAGAAGTTGTTTGGTTGAGAAAGTTGTTGTCAACCTATTTGAAGGACCAATGGACCCTACAATTATACATTGTGATAACACTAGTTGCATAAGGTTTTCTGAAGACCCCGTATTCCATGGAAATATAAATAACATAAATAACACGTATCATTACGTATGAAAGCTGGTGCAAGATGGAGTCTTGCAACTACAATATATCTCCATCGATGAGCAGACAGCTGATATTTTGACAAAATCTCTTCCTAATAAGAAGCTTGTGTATTTGAGAGACAAGCTTGGATTGGTTGATATATCCTCCCTAATTGAGAGGGAGATATAGACACATTGTTCTTGTATTCACTTTGTGAAGAAATAATGGAGGATTGGGTAAGAATTTGGTTTTTGGTACTCTTTAAGGATGAGGTAGGGCATCCAATAGGTAAGAGCAGGCGAAGAGGAAATTCCTTGAGGATATGTTATTCCAAGATAGGAATTGTCCTAAAAGGACATATCCTGTGAACACTCGGGTGGGGTATGTGCCTTGAGAGACAATGATGATGGTGTCTATCACTCATTATCTCACCAACATTATGCTATAATGTTGTGGAGAGATAGAGCTGTTAGTCAAGGCCTTACTACGTGACAATGCTAGTTGGTATGATGAGATGAAATCCGATAAGGTGAAATAATAGCTTATAATATGGCTTACCAATCCGACTCTTCTTATGATATCTCTTAAGTATGAGAATGTCCATGTACCATTATGAATACCTCCCTAGTTAAGAGGGAGTGTTGAAATATGTAACTAGGTTCGGTCTTCATAAATATGAAATGTACTCTTGAGTCTTGTATATTGTAAAAATAAATAAAACATATTCTTTTAATTTTTGTAGCATGGGTTTCATGCTCAAGGTCATTTTGTTTAGAGGTCAAACACCCATTGAGTGCTTCTAGGGTTTGTCATATAGTTAAGAATTAAATATAGTCATTGCCATATGAAGAAGACCCCATTGGGCATATTATAACATGTCAAAAAAAAAATTATATTTAAAGTGTCATAATACCCCTCCAAGGCCAAGTCGACCTGGCAGCTAAGAAATTGACCTCATTATGGCATGTCGTCCTCCTTGGAAGCCTATATATAGGAGAGAACTCGAAATCCAATGGACACTCACTGACTTCTCATCATTCACGTAGAGAAGAGGCAGAAGAAAGGCAAGTGAAGGAGGATAGAAGGACGAATGCTGATTTATTTGGTTAATTCTCTCTCTCTCACATGTGCGAAGAAAAGGCTAGGATTTTTTGCAGCTACAAGATTGAAGTTGTCAACTTGCAGAAAGAAGGTTAAAGGAAGGAATTTTAGGTCATTTACTAGCCCTAGAAAGAGAAGCAACCCAAGCGAAGGAACAAGGAAGCCTTGGAAGCCCTAATTCACTCACACGTGTGGAAGTAACAACTGTTGCAGGGGCCGAAATTTTCAGAGCTACAATGGAGGCTGAAATTCTGTAGCTGGGGGTCGAAATTGTGCAGCTGGAAGATATTTGACTGGGTTTGACTTGGATCGAAGAAGCACATCATTAAGAAGGTTTGGCTTGGTATTGGAAGGGTATTGGTCTTGGTCTAGGGGTCTTGGAATTCCTAATTTAAAGAATCTATAAGAAGAGAAGAGATTTGTGGGTTTTCCTCTCAAGAGGAGAGGTTTTGTCCCTGGCTTGCAGCCTACATCCTGTGTTCTTGTGTACTGTTGATCTTGATTTTTTGGTGACTGTTTGATGATAAGAAAAACATAATATTAAGAAAGAAGCTAATAATCAAGAAAAAATAAAAATACATTACAAGCATTTATCAAGTATAAGGGAAATCATCCTAAGTATAACCCTATTGATTTCGCAACACCAAAGAAATCGGTGAAAGAGACAATAAATTTTACCTTGAATGTTGGTCAAATTTAACCCAAAACAGTCAAAGATATCCAAGTCAAACTCAGTCAAAGGAGAGAGAGGATGTTACAATCAAAGTCTATAATTTCGTCCCCAGTCAAATCAACAGTGAATGCTAGTATACCTGCCCAAATTGCCTCAGTTCCTATCTCAGTCAACTCGGCCTCAAAAGATCAAACTTTTGTTGATCGGTGGTTTTCATTGATGTCAACCTAAGCAGCACTAGGGGCTACCCCGATCTTGCATGGGAATTTTGACTTGAAAACTTATTCTATTCTAAGTCAAGGATATTTTGGATGGTATCTACTTGTTGAGATGTTTCCGTTGATATATGGCACGCCATGTTATTCTTCACGGTTTGAGAGATATTCATGTTTGAAGTTAGTAACCCCAGTTAGTGCACTAACACCCCATGGGGTTGTGGCATGACACTAATCATTGGTTGTGGTCATTGAATAGTAAATAATTTTATTTTTTTTTAACTCCTAAAATCCCTCCAACGTTCACTTGTTGAAGACCCTCTCAACCTAAGCATTTATATAAATTGTGACCCTCATATCCTCATGATGTAAGGATTTTGCTGCTTAAAACAGGTCATCGTGGCATTATCGCTATAATTTTTTAATTTTTAATTTTTAATATATATATATATATATATATTTTATTTTTGCAAAGCTTCAGATGTTGAAAAAAAAACCCATTTGAGCTGAAATCCCGATGAAGTGTGTGACCGATTTTCAGATATTGGTTCGCTATATTTTCAGAGATGTGATATGAGGAAAATCATCATAATGACCTTGTGACCTTGGGAAAATCATGTCATAACTTTCTCTCTGAGCATTGGATTCAAATTTCATAATAAGTGACAGAAAGAGGACGAACTGTAGTTTGTTGGATATCATTTTCTGGACCAAATAATAAATAGTGACACGTGGCACTTCGTACAAGTTCACTCTACTCAACCAGTCTATAATTAGGTCATCGTAGGAGATTAGGCTTAACTATTTCTTGAAGAATCCAATATTGATCAGATCTCTGGGGTTGGAAAGAGTTCTCAGAGGGCTACTGTGGGACGTAATTTCAGACCTTGGAGATCCGAAATTACATAGATACAACAGATTCAATATTGAGCTTCTAGAAGGCAAGAAAAAATATGTATTCAAGGATCATTGCAGTAAGGACAACACATCAACAGTGAAGAGTAAGTCTGCTACAACAAGGTATGTATTATTAGTGTTTGAATTTTAATTTGAATATCATCTCTGACATGTGTTTTTGTAGGACAGTGTAAGTATTTTGTATGTATGTTTGATTTGGTTTTGTTCATAAATGTTGAACGTATTTACATTTGAATTTTGAATATTTCTCTGACATATGGTTTGCAGGAAAATGTAAGTATTTTGTTTGTATATTGGTTTGGGTCTTGTTCATTAATGCATGTGCAGGAAGGAGGACACAATAGGACAACTCATACACATACTAGAAGGACAATGCAATGCCAAAGTACCATTACTTGAAGCAAGTACAACAATACCTCAACAACTGCTAGTGTTCAAAGAAGCAATGTCAAGTCAAGTATCAGGTCATGTCGAAAGTCGGTATTGTAAAAATCATCATTGTAAACTTGTAAAAGAGTCAATCTACCTAGAGTGGAGATGCATTGTTGGGAGATATACGTGTCATTGTTGGGTTTCAGGTCATATTGTGACTGGGTGATTGTTCTAGTTCAATAGAATCATTGTGAATCATATTGTATTGTGGATCATTGTCCATTCAGTTGACTACTGAAGAAACCAAGGTGTTGGGGCGTCCTTCGAGTGGGAGCTGGAGAAGAATGATTTTATAGAATTATAGGAAGTTGTACCTTTCATTTCAGTTGGGGCTGAAGATTAAAGAATTTATTAGAAAAACGTTCTGTGGTTTTTGATCCGAAGGGGGTTTGCCACCTAAATGTGCCTATTGTGTTCTATTGTTTACTGTTGTTACTGGATAAACATCAATAATATTTGAAGATTAACTAATGCTATGAGAAGGTTTAAAAGTGCCAATTGATAAGAAATATTGATTCATCCCCCCCTCTCGATATTTCGAACAATTGGTATCAAAGCTTGGTTCCTTCAATAATAGTCTAACAACTGGAAGGAGATCATGGAGTATACTAAGAATAGAGTTCCTCTGTTCAATGGAAATAACTACGAACTTTGGAGTGGAAGAATGCATGTTCATTTGCTGGCGCAAGGATACGAAGTATGGGAAATCATCAAAAAAGGCTTTACAACGACCCAAGATGAACAAGGTAAGAAAAATATGGTATATGATGCAAAGGCTAAAGATATCATTATCAGTGGGCTTATCGAATTTGTCTATCCTAAGGTATTGAGTTGCAAAGCTGCTAAAGAAGTATGGGGCAAGCTTGAGAATATATATGCAGGTGAATCAAATGTAAAAGAAGCAAAGCTTCAAATTTACAGGGAAAAATTTGAGCAACTCAAAATGAAGGAAGATGGAAATATTGATGCATAATTACAATGTGTTGATGAAATAACAAATGCATTGGAAGGTTTGGGAGAACATGTCGACACGAAAATTGTTGTCCAAAATATCCTTAGAACCTTGCCAACAAGATTCAACTTGTTGTGGCTCATTTGCATTTACCTTTGAAATATTTTTTAAAACACCAAAAAGGCATATATGATAGAAAATGTAAAATTTTGTGTCATAGAATAATTTTGATTTATATATTGGTATATTAACATTATGTGATGAGAGGTGAAGGTGGGTCGAGTCGGGCTCATTGACGTGCATAACAGTTCAAGAGACGGACTGATGGGTATGTTCAGAACATTGCACACCGAACAAGGTTGAGTCGCGCTCATTCGCAAGCTCAGGAGGGATCACCGCGGTAGAACACCAGATAAGCTCAGGAGGGTTATACCGTGGAGAAAACAAACTAATTTCCCAAAGGCGGAGAAAGGGCACATTTCCCTTAAACACTTAAGAGTTTTGGAGGAGGCGCAAAGGGAAAAACGTATGGTCAGGATCAAAGCACAAAACTGGAGCGGAGAGATAGATGGCGGGGATTAAATCGCAACCCGCAAATCACAAGTTTCAAAGGATAGGTGCGGGAGGTAAGTCATAAAGTCGCCGAAGTGCGACGTGCAATGCCAGGTGGGACTCAAACGCATAGCACACAACTCTGGTTTTAAAACATAAGTGTTAAGGAAAATTTAAAGATGTGGAAATGTGAAGTGCGATGTTGGCATGGACGTGATGTGGTTCCAAGATGAAATCTAAAGGATTTCAAGTCCGAGCTTATGCAGTTATGCGCCATTTTATGAAGAAATAGGCAGAATGCAGCAGGAAAACTTGGGTAAGTGACCCGACGCAGATCAAAGGAGAAGAGGTAGAGTCGGGTAGTAGGTGATATGATTGACATTGTTTAAAGCACAAGGGCATAGGCAGAGTCGGGAAGAAGAGCATATAGCGGCCCTATTGGGAGCATGACAGTTGGATTAAGTCAGGCACTGAGGTGTCGTTACAGAGCTGTGCAGCTGTTGCATCATAACCAAAAATGACACCTCGGCACTTCGGGAGGATGCATCAACAACATCATATTCAACAAAACGAACAATATTTCCAGTTTTAATTTGTTTTCTCCAGTATGATTGCATAAGTAATCTTAACAGTTTAGGTAGTCGAATAATTTCAAGAAGTTCAGGAGTTACGAACCACTGTGATGTATTTAAGTAGATTGAAATAAAGAAAAGGGGTTTCGAGTTTTGGACCTCTGGAGGATTGTTAATTTGGTACTGAATTTTCTGAGAAATAAATGAAAGAAGATCAAGTTTCTTGCAACTGTTGATTTTGATATGTCTTTCTAGTTTCGCTCTATATTTATTCCCCTTTGAATGAAGTGAAGTAATGTAGCAGCCGGTCTCTTAATTACATCTGTGAGTAAGAGTTAAACAACCTTAATTCGCACTCCTTCACCTCATCTCTTCTTTCTTCACAAAATCTTGATGAAACTTTAAAGTAATAGATTTTGTGTTTGCAGCATATTATTTCGAGTTTCCTCTCTCTCCATGAATTTCCTTTGAAACTTAAAAGTGACAGATTCTGTTTCTCAACATATCACTTCAAGTTTCCTTTACAGTTCTTCTTTTCATTTCATTCGGATATCAACAGTCTATGGCATTGTGAAGGCTTTCATTATATCAGATTACTGAGTGTATTAAATAATTTGATTCCAGAGGTGTTAAGCAGAGGCCATTTGATATTATAATTGTGACATACATTGACAAAATGTCTTAAGCACTGATTCCTTACCACGGTCAAGGGATTGTTTCTTGAGATACAACACAACCCAAAGGTATCTGTCTTGGAATATAGTTCGAATCTAACTAATATCAGCAAGGATGAATTGCATGGAGTGCTTACGACATATGAAATGAGGATTGAAGAAGAGGATGACACATCTCACCTAGAAACAACATTCGCCGCTTCCAAGAAAGCTAGTTAGGACAAGCATACTCTGAAAGTGAAAACTTGCAGTGGTCAAGAAGAAGAAAAGGAAGAAGATGAAGAAGAATCTTCAGATAAAGAAGTTGCCTACTTCACGCAAAAAATGAGAATACGTACGTGGAAATTCAAAGGTAAACTTCCATTGATATGTTTTGATTGTGGTGAGGTTGGGCATTTTGCAGCCAAGTGTCCTCACAAAAATGAGGCTGTTATGAAAGGAAAGAAAGGTCCAAGGAAGTTCAACAAGCAAGGCAAGAAGAAATGGTTTAAGAAGAGTTTCTTCTCCAAAGAAGATAGCTCCTCATCTGATGAAGACAGTGATAACAAAGAAGAAATCAACGGAAGAGTATTGTTTATGGACAAGCACAATAAGCAAGAGGCATTTGACGAAGAAGGAGACGAAGAAGGAGAGATGACTGAGGTTGAATTTCAAAACGAAATGATCAGGGTTATTAAAGAGCTCAAGGCCAAGAAGAAGCACGTCAACACTCTTGAAGATGAATTAAAGACAGAAAGGGAACAAGTCCTAAATCTTAAAATCAAGGTTGAAGAATACAAACGAGTTGAAGAATTGCCTAGGGAAGAATTAAAGGAAAGCAACAAGGAAAGAGAAGCATTGGAAGCTAAAATAGTTTCTCTACGAAAGCAACTAAAAAATGGAAAAACTCTTCAAAACTACGCCAACAACTCAAAGGCATTGGAAGAAATCATCAACAATCAACGATCAGACAGTGACAAGGCTGGTTTTGGTTACAAAGAAAAATCCGAAAAGGAGCCAAGTCCTTCTATGACAACAAAAGAAGATGGATATGCAAAATCTAACAAGCAAGTAGACCTCCTGCCCAACTCAAGAGATCAAGAGATTCAGAAGAAATCACAGGAAGAAAATTCCTCGAAGAATATTTCCTCCCGCTTATCAATCTATATTCATGCATGTTGTTATTCATGTGGAAGATAAAAGAAGGTCGTAAATCAACACTTAGACTCGCTTCATGTCAAATACCAATCATAACCTAAGATCTAAGGAAATTTAATGATTTGTATTATAAGATTGGTAGGTGGTTTAAGCTCTCAATCACTGAAAAGGGATTTTAGTCAAGTTCACTGTCACACTAACGAGGGTATTGAGTCCTGATATGGTAGCAAAAAGGTAAGTTTGCAGCCTATGAGGAGAAGAAAAGCGAAATTGTGGAAGGGATAGTGGGTCTGCAAGGCAGAAATCCACTGCTTTGATGAAAAACCACACAAGAAACAGTTTGATGATATCAACAAGAGAAAGCTATATCAAGACTTACAATAATCTTATTGAATATCATGAAAGGTCATCATATAGGCAAGTGCTTCGCTGAATCGGCTACGAGACAGATTACTGTGAAAGTCGGCTTTCGGGGATCATAAAGTTTAAGGGGTGATACAGGCGGCACTGGCATCTACAAAAGTTCTGCCACAACAACATCTGAATTTTCAAACTGCAACTGAAGAAAATGAGGTGTGGAAACACATGGAAAGATTAACAATACACATATCAAGTAGGTAATAAGTCCTCAAAAGTATTTTCCAATATCATTCAGTGAGAAGTACACTGATCATATGATCAAAATATTCATAAACCACCAAAATTTTCTTCATGGAAATTTATCATATATATATATATAACATTATACTTACATCTCCACAAAAGGTGTGAATCTGTTCTAAAAAAGTTATTACAATCTCATACAAAAGATGAGGCTTATCTTAAACTTTAATACAAAGTGGTATGACATAAATAAAGTAAAAAACATGATGGCTTGCAATTCGAAGTGGCTGAATGATGTGGCAATATGTTGGAATACTGCTCCTCTGTTCTGGTGCAACCACTTCCACAAAAAGTGCAAACAACATTTGAAAATGACATGTGGTTGTTTTCCACAAAAAGTGCAGAACAAAATTCTGAAATTTAGGAGGGAGCTTGATCAATGACACCTGCAAACATCTATCATAACATAAATCTTCTCCACTTCACCTACTTTGATGTCACCATTATGATAATAAACCAAAAAGCAACTTCTTTTCATCATTTACTAATATTCGAAAATAATAGCTAACTCTGCTGAAAAAGTAGCTATATTTGAAAACATAGAAAATTAACCCAAAAATGAAAAGCTTCTTCAGAGGCAACCCTATTCCTTCATTCTTCAGAGGTTCAAAATAGAGGCAAAAATTCTGATGGCCTCAACTTCAGTCACTCTCTTGTCTGACCTCTTCCTCTGTGTTTGACTCTTTAGCTGTCTTTTTCTTCTTGGTTTTATCTTCTAGACTATCATCAACATTAATAATCTCATCTCTTAATTCAAGATTAGAAATAAAATTGTTGGTTAATCTGAGTTTATTTTTAGGCCTGGTATGAGGTCTCTGGATGTAGGGATTTGGAATGAACTTAGTCCTCTTACCTCCATGCATGAATTTGCTAGATTCTCCTTCCTCAAACTCTGATTCTATATATTTAGTGTCACTGTTATCTTCATTAGAGGAGTATGAATGTATTGTTGAGAATTTGAAAGGCTATAGGTTATTGCAAATTCTCTTCTTGATAATTACTTGTGAATGTACTTATGTCTTCTCTTCTTTAGGTTAAGTTAATATTTCATCAAGTCAATTATCAAAACACAAGACACAAAGATTAAGCTCCCAGAGCCAGGGCAAAATCTCTCCCTCTTGGAGAGGAAAACCCGCAAATAATTCTTCTTATCGATATTCTAATGACGAGTACCATGACCCAGACTTAGACCCTAGACCTAGATTTTCTTCCAGAACCTTGATCTTCACCTTGTGTATGCTTCTATTTGATTTGCTTGGACTGTGAGAAGGCAAATCAAGGATTTACCTTCCTCACAATTACTCCCGCTTCTTCTTATGATCACTGCCTCTTATCCGCACTTATGTTCTTCTTTTATCTGTCTTCCGCACTTCTGTTCTTCTTTTATATGTCCGCACTGAAGTCTGATGTAAGTTCCATACTATATTTATATATATATTTATGCTGCCTCTGTTGTGATATCCACACTATCTTATATATATGTTGTCTCTGTTGTAGTATCCACACTAATTTAGTATATAGATCTGCTGTCTCTGCTGTGATAGATCCATAATATACTTCTTGCAATGGTGGCTCAAACTTATTCGCAATTTATAGAGGAAATCACATTCAATTTGTGTGCTGTCCACTTGGCTTATCCATCAAAACGATTCACAGATTGGGCTTATATATATAGTGGGTTGTTTTCACCTTTTAGGCCGACCATCAAATATGGTTTAGGCCGACTTCATCATAACATGTAGGCCGACATGACTTGTAGTTATTTCAAGCGATATATTTAACAGTAGCAGATTGTTATCTACTTGATTAAAATATATGAGGGCTGTCAAGGTCTTTGAGAAGAAATTGAATCCTTCATGAATATGACACCTACTGTAATTTTTTCCCATTGGAATATCAAGAAGAAGCTTCATTTAGATAATAAAAATTCACTATGAAACCCATGAGGCAAGTATACCAAAAATACATTTTATTATCATTGACATATTCTATACATAAATACATAATTACATAGCCAACATGAAGACTGACCTAGTTACACTTTTCAACACTCCCTCTTAACTAGGGATGTATTCATACAGGTACATGGTCACTTTCAAACTGAAGAATATCATAAGAAGAATTGGATTGGTAATCGTATTTGTATAGAATCATACAACTAGCATTGTCCTCGTGAAAGGCCTTGACTAACAGCCCCATCTCTCAACAAGACAATGGGCTACAATGTTGGCGAGACACATGACTTATAGAAACCTTCTTCATTGTCTCTCCAAGGTACATACTCCACCCGAGTGTTCCCAAAGTATGACCTTCTTGGACTATTATTCTCTTGGGTAGCTAGCCCTCAAGGAATATCAGTCCCCAAATACTCTTATCTTGAATGCACTAACACATTCTCAAAGAGTATCGAATGTCAGATGATTACCCAATCCTCCATTCTATCTTCCCAAGACCAGAATGATGTGTCTATCTCTCCCTCTCAACCAGGGAGGACCTATTCCACAAGGGAATGTACTCATTCCTATACAAGGAATGTACCTAAGCTTATTATTAGGAATTACCAAGTTTCTTCCAAGTAAGAAACTTATCATTAGGTTCCCTCTTAACCAGGGGCCTCCAGTAGCAATGGTGAGACACCCAGCTGCTCATGAATAATTCTTGTCCTTGATGTCATGGATTTCGATATTGAGGAATCTCCAACTTTTAGCTTCATAGGGCACAAATCATCCATCACTTTAATCATAAGTCATGTAAACTATTAGAAAATGATTCATCAGATTTCATTATATGGTCCATTGTTATTCCATGCCGCTTTCCTTCGAATCATTTCCAAGGATCATACATCCTTTCTCATGATTAGCAGCCCTGCACAAATTCTTCCAGATAAACATATTCATATGAACTTTTAGAACAAAATTTACCTTAGTGACGATCTTTCACCATGACATCTTCTTGTAGGCATTGGCATCCTCCATACAGATTGACACATCTCCTAATGATATGCTTTTTTCCAAAGGTCTTCTTCTTTACCAGATTTTTGTCAGAGTCTACATATCTTTCCAGGAGATCTCTTAGTCACATCTTTTTGGCTTCCGGATGGTAATTTCCTCTTGACATGGTTGCATTTCATGATATCTTCCTCTCTACACATTCTTTATTCCTAGGAACTTATAACCTTTCTAGTTTCTTGTTCATATACAACCACCTCATATTCCATGAGGACATATTATGTTGATTTCATATGTTCGTTGACTGAGAGACACTCCTCCATAGATCATACTTTTAAATACAGAAGTTCATTACCTGCAACCATATGACATGAATTCACAACATCCAATGTTTAGCATATAAATATATACATACCTCATACTCTTTTTCCCTTGAGTCATCCTATAGCAATGAAGAGCTTCATTCTCTTGGTATGCTCCATCAATATCCTAGAAAATATGTTTCCATGATGACCCTTGCTCTTGATGACTGCTTTCCATCAGTAATTTTATCAGAGAGGTTTTACTGGATCTGATTTATCAAGACCTCCTTCCATGCTTTCATCAAGGTTCTACACTGCTTTATATCATATAACCAACATAAATCACTTAAAGAAGATGATCTCAATCATAGTGTAGATCCACTGCTTATTCTTTCTTTAGATTTGCTTTGAATCAGGTTCTCCCTTTTTATTCAAATGATTGAGTTCTGCAAAACTATTGCCTTCAACTTGTCTTCTTCCATAGAAACCCTAGATTGATGAGTGAGGTAACTTTGTTACCCTCATCATCATATGATTTCTTGTTTCTTATACTTCCATGATGTCACTTTGCATCAAATCTTAAGTAAGATCTAGGAGCCATAAATATACTTATTATGACCTCTTACTCCCTCTTTCTATCCACTCCTTCCATCCTTTCCAATGACATGAACTTTATTGTTCTGTTCATAATTCTTCTTTTAGCTTCTTTTGTGTCTCCAATATTGTTCATGTGAGAGAACCTTAATAGTTCCTTTCAATGAATTCAAAGGAGACCCTTATTTATGACTTCAGTTATCTATGAGGACCATGACTACCCTCCTTGTTTTATGCAAGGATATTCGGTAATACAACCACCTCATATATCTCCTTGCAAATTGAAGTCATTTAACCAAAATTAAAATGAAAATGAAAGATACTTAATTGGCAAGTGAAGAGGAGATCTACACCTTTTTCTTCTTTGAATGATTTTCTTCTTAGGCTATTCCAGACTTGAGATCACTTGTCATCCATTCGTGTAGCTGATCTTTCAGACTGTATTCTTCCAAGGCGAATTATGATAATTTCATATCTCTATTACTATGGTAGCACTAATGACCGGAGTCTTTATCCCTTCCCATCTATATTACACACTGTGTAATTCACACTATGACATTCGCACCATGAAACTTTAGATTTCAACGCATTCCATTAGGTGATATGTCTATGTCCCTCCTATGCATCGATCATAGACTTGATCTCTCTTTTATTGCAGGTGTATATCATCGAGTTTATCTCAGAATTGTTCCTATTCTCTTCTTATTATATAACCTTATTCCTTGTTCTGCAATATGTTGTCTTTTATCACATAAACCACATCAAAAAACTCAGAGAAGGTCAAGGTTTTGTCCACCTTTTTCTGTGCAGTATATGGGGAATATATAGTTGACCCTAACTACTATTTGTTGATAATTTCACTTATAATCACTTGTAATTTTCTCACTGATACTTTATATACCTGAAACTGTGCTATCCGAGTTCTACTTCCTTTTTCAAACTTATATACCATCGAGAATCTCAGATTGAGTCTAAACTGTGGGGATGTATTTATGCCGAGACTGTGTTTTGGATGACTGTGTAATATTTGTGTTATAAGCGCTGCAATGTAACCCATATGAGATTTTAACCTCAAAACTGAAGTGGATTTGTATCACTGATAGCCATTTCTTGTAACCAAATCTCTGATACCATGTTGAGAATTTGAAAGGCTATAGGCTATTACAAATTCTATTCTTGATAGTTACTTGTGAATGTCCTTATGTCTTCTCTTCTTTAGGTTAAGTTAATATTTCATCAAGTCAATTATCAAAACAAAAAACACAAATATTAGACTCCTAGAGCCAAGGCAAAACCTCTCCCTCTTGGAGAGGAAAACCCGCAAAGAATTATTCTTATCGATCTTCTAATGACAAGTACCATGGCCCAGACTTAGACCCTAGAACTAGATTTTCTTCCAGAACCTTGATCTTCACCTTGTGTATGCTTTTATTTGATTTGCTTGGACTGTGAGAAGGTAAATCAAGGATTTACCTTCCTCACTATTACTCCTGCTTCTTCTTATGATCACTGTCTCTTATCCGCACTTCGTTCTTCTTTAAGTTTCTTCCACACTTCGTTCTTCCTTTATATGTCCGCACTTGCTGTAAGTTCAATACTATCCTTGTATATATATTTACGCTGCCTCTGTTGTGATATCCGAACTATCTTATATATATGTTGTCTCTGTTGTAGTATCCACACTTAACTTAGTATATAGATCCACTGTCTTTGATGTGGTAGATCCGTAATATACTTCCTACAATGTTGGCTCAGGCTTATCCGCAATTTATAGAGGAAACCACATTCAATTTGTGTGATGTCCACTTGGCTTGTCCATCGAAATGATCCACAGACTGGGCTTATATATAGTGGGTTGTTTTCACCTTTTAGGCCGACCATAAAATATGGTTTAGGCTGACTTCATCATAACATGTAGGCCATCATGACTTGTAGTTAATTTCCAGGCGGTGTTACTTCAATAGAGTAGCAAATTGTCTTCAATTGATTACAACATTATATGAGGGCTGTCAAGGTCTTTGGAGTACAGACTGAATCCTTCATGAATATGACACCTAATTGTATTTATTCCTAGAAGACATAAACTTAATAGACATCAAGAAGAAGTCTATCTACATAATAAAATGTTGCTCATGAAACCCATGAGGCAAATATACCAAAAATACATTTTATTATCATTGACATCTTGTATACATAAATACATAATTACATAGCCAACATGAAGACCGACCTAGTTACACTTTTCAACATGTATCATAGTCTTCTTCCTCTTCTTGACTGAAGAGCCAATGGAGGAGACTAGTTGAGCTAAAGTAGGCTCTTCCTCTATGACAACCTCTGGCATTTTATTTTTTCCTTTCTTAAGAGATAGAAAAACTTGTGAGAGAGTAGATTTTGTGAATGAAGTATCTCAGCTTGGTTGAGTTTGTTGAGTTGTTTTAGAAACATGGCTTGATCTCTTTGCTCCAAGGTTGACTTCTTCTGGAGGCAAAACATGCTTAGAAGTTAGAACTCCGGGGTTGAATTCCTCTGGAAGTTCTTCTGTCATGATGAGATTTTTCCTAGGTTTGCCTCTTGAAGAGAAAGTTGTCTGCTCCCTACCTTTTGACACATAATTTTTAGGAGGCATAGTATCTCTCTACTTCAATTTATTTTTATATTGCTCCATGAATGACCTTAAGGTCTGAGGTTCCTTAGGTGAACTTCTTGTTGAGATTTTGTGTATTTGGGGTAGCATCAATTGTGCTCTAGGTCCCAAATTTTGTGGAGGGACTAGAGTACACCTGATCTACAAGGCCCATAAATGGATTTGAGAAATTTCAAGTTGTGTTCAAGTTATTCAAATAATTAATTATTTTTAATCGATTTCCTAA
The DNA here is from genome assembly GCA_034641835.2 of Pinus albicaulis. Lineage (NCBI taxonomy): Eukaryota > Viridiplantae > Streptophyta > Pinopsida > Pinales > Pinaceae > Pinus > Pinus albicaulis. The sequence continues at coordinate 385,995,194 of CM076574.1, forward strand.
GTCTAACTTAGAAATAATTAAAGTGAATTAATTAACACATGTGCTGAAATTGTCTTAAGTCACATGGATCAAGCATTATTTTAATCTCAACCATTGATGGATGATTTAATCTCGGTCGTTGAAGGGCTCAACGAAAAATTATAAGAGAAAGGCTTGAAGGTCAGTTGAAGACACACAATTTCTGTAGAACTGAGGAATAGATCTGGAATTCTAGAGCAGGTTTGCTAAGAATTTCCGGTGGAATTTTTTGCACTGAGGGGTAGTATTGGCCAAGGGAATGTTCTGATTCCAGGGCCAAGAGACAGGAAGAGGCAAGAGGAGAAGCTCAAGGACAGTACAGAGAGGCTTCAGGGCTACGCAGAGCAGCAAGGGCAACACAGAGGCAGCTAGGGAGGATTCAGAAATCATGCATAGTGGATTTTATGGCCAACATTACACCGTGAGACCCTTCTAGGGGTGACAGATTCCCTTCTGGTGCAACACAATGGCATTTGAGGCTAGCAGCGTTGACGCTGAGGCTTCCGGGGCAGAGCTGAGGGTTTCTAGGGTCAAATCCGGGCTAATTCATGTAAATATCATTTGAGGGTGTGGATGAGTTAGATATTTGGCACTAGATCTTCAGGTTATCCGTGTGTTTTATATATTTTATACTGTCAGTTTTCCAAGGTTGAACCCGTATTTGTTGTACTCCAAATACTTAATAATAAAACTCCTCATATTTGTCAGAATCGGTTTTCCCGCATTGGGTCCTGACTTATGTCCAAAAATCCATGTGTCACTTTGTTGCATGAGTGAATTATTCAGTAAATGATATGCATGTGTATACTGTAGTTGTGTTTATTTTCGGTATTTTCTGAATCTAATTTATGAAAATAACTTGTATAAATTAAATAAAGTACGATAAAATAAACCAATAGGCTGCAATAGAATTTTCACAGTGCTCAATGGTGAATTGCTGACTGGTGGTTTTGTTGGAATAGGTATAGGGTCTCCAAATTTCTTAGTCGAGATTCTAGTTTGCCTTCTTATTGACATGGAGGGAGGGTTAGCTTGGAAGAAATTCTATGAATGGATAGGGTTTGACTGTGAACTGTTAGGTACAAATGTTGTGCCAGTTTGTTCATGGGCATTTTTCTTCTTGGTTCTCCCTACCCTCCTCCTAGAGTTCACGCTACCAAACCCCTCCTCTGTCAGGAATTTATCTCAAGTGGTATTTTTATTTTTAAGGTGGTAGACAATCAACAAATTAAACCCATATGATATAGGTTGTGCAAGGAATAGATAGGTATTTTCTGCAACTTCAAGGACATTTTAAGCAAGGATCTATATATGAAGTAGGGAAAGTTCATAGGTTTGTCTCCTGAAATATGAGCAAGAAATATCATTTGGTAATGGTGGACAGAGGAGAACCTACCCTCACATGTAATGTATCATTGCACAGTGGTGATCACATGTTGGTATTCAGCCGTAAAACAAGAAATATGCACAGTTTGATTCCATTTGACATTCACATGTTAAGGTTTGGGGAAGGGACTTACTTATGTTGGCAGCATTTTATTCTTGAACCAGTGTTCTCTCGTGGCTAAGATTTGAGTAGCTCGAGCTATGATGGCTTCAGATATTTTGAAATTATTTATCCCAAACTTGACTTTCTCCCCATCAAAGCTCTCGAAAAAATCCTATGCTAAGGCCACATTTTCTTCAGAAAATTTCTGCAAAAACTTATACTAGCCTACTGATTTAAATTGAGGTTTGGCTCTAACATCAACAAACTCGACGTTTTTCGAGTCAGACCTATTAACATTCTCACCTTTTACCATAATTCTCAATATCTAAGCTCCCTCTAAACACACAGTTGTTTAACCTAGAGGCAAAACCCTACATGGAGCCGTGATTTCTTGCCCTTGGAATGATAAACTAGTTGTTGGAAGACGTGACTCATATTAGCTGTAAATTCCATAGAGAACCTTGGACTTGAGAATATTGAACTTAACCCTATGAAGCTACGCCTTTAATCACGGTATGGTGTGATGACATGATTTGAAATCATTCAAACGTGGGCGCTTAGTCACCCCATAACTTATAACACTCCAACGCATCATTTAATAATTGATACCTTGTCCCATGATCTTCACTTCAAATTAGTAGGGTAGCTATAGTTTAGTTGCATTAATACTATAACCATTCACCTATAATAATTATTGGTACCTTGTACCATGATCTCCGCTTCAACTTAGTAGGGTAGCTATAGGTTAGTTGCATTAATACTATAACCATTCACCTATAATAATTATCCTAAGTCAAAAATAATTAATATTGTTAAAACGAATAATCATGTTATAACATAGGAGATCTTCAATCATCTTTAAAGAAGAATTATCTTTTCCTTGAGAATATTCCTTGTAGCTCCTTATGTCTGAGAAATAGCTGCCTTTATCTCTGTAATGCAATATAACTAATCTTCAGAGAAATATATGCACTTTTCACTATGTTACCAATGAAAACACCTTAAGAAATAACGTCTTTTTTATATCACTGTATTACGAATGAAACTTAAACAGAGGTAGTTATTATCCCGGAAAGAGAAACTATAATTTTATTACAAAAATGACCAATAGCCTTCGACACTAACCTAAGTTAAAACAATGGTTTTAACTTATTTTATGAACATGAGACACAATACCACTTATAAAACTTAAAAAATATTTTGGTTTTGAGACTCCTTCTGGTTTTTTATTGAAAATGGCTCGAACTTCGACATAGGCTAGGAAATAAGAAAATTTTGAAAATAGTTATACAATGGCGGTCAGATTATTTACATTTATATTGCTAACGGTGGCTCCTATTGGGGATGAAGTCCTCCCTGAAAGGCTTCAAGGAATGTAGACTCAGTGACTTAAAATTTTCAAAATTCAGAAGACTTTTGGAAATTATGACTAGGAATGACCTTTGACTAACTGGAATCAATACTGATCATATTTACAGACACAAGTACCATTTGGCATGCAGTTTTATTGACACATCACCCTGGATATTTACAATGGAATGACTAACTAACTTATCAAACAAGGAAATTTTTAAGAAACTGACCATTAACTGGACCTCCAGTCAGTTGATCATCATCTAGATGCTTGAGAAGAAATGTATTGTTTTCCAAAACTTGAGCAATTCTAAATGGCCCAAACCACAAATTGTCAAACTTATCATGCTTTCCATGGTCTTCCCTCCTGACATCCCATTGCAGCACCAAATCATTCTCCTGAAATATTTGTTGATTTTCTCTTTTGTCCAAAATGGATTTGACTTTAGTCTGGTATTTTTGTACTTTGTCCATCAGTGATTCTCTGATTTGATGAGTTTCTATCAGTTGTAGCATTCTCCTTTGAATTGGATTTTCATCATCAATTTCATCTTGCAGAAACTTCATAACATGAAGAGCTCATTGCAATCGCATTACAGCATCAGTGCCATAGACAAGATGAAAGGGAGACATTCCAATTGATCTTTTCCCACTTACCCTGTTTGCCCAAAGAGCATGCACTAGTTGAGTGTCTCAATTTCTCTTCTTTTCGGGAAACATCTTCTTAATTATTCTCACCAAGATTTTATTGGATGACTTAGATAACCCATTACCTTGAGGGTAATAAGGTGTGGAATGAGTCAATTCAATACCATATTTCTGATAGAAGCTATTCATCTTAGTAGACTTAAAATCCATTGCATTATCAGTCACTAATTTCTGTGGACAACCAAATCTATACATAATGTTTTTTCAATGGAAATTTGATTATTACTCTATCAGTGGCATTCCTGGTTGGAACAACTTCAATCCACTTAGTAAAATAGTTTGTAGTTGTAAGAATCCATCTATGTTGTCCTGATGAAGGCAGATGAATTTCACCGATGAAGTCTAACCCCCGCTGCTGGAAAGGAACGTCTACTGAAATAGGAATAAGAGGTAATGGAAGTAGCTTCTGTTTCCCAACAAACTTTTGACATTCGACACAACTCCTGACTTTGGCAAAAACATCAGAGAAAATATTTGGCCAATAATAGCCAGCTCTTAAGATTTTGTTTGCAGTGGCTTTCCAATACAAATGTCCTCCACACATTCATGCATGTATCTCTTTCATAATATCCTATGACTTAGCTTCATTTACACATCTCAATTAGACTCCCACAGGGTCTTTCCAGTAAAGATGGTCTTCTAAAATGCAATACTTAACAACCTTCAATTTAAAAGCTCTCCTTTTTGACTTCTCCATTTCAGGGGGATAGTTTAAATTTAACAAAAATTATATTATATCCTTATACCAATTTGAATGAAATATTTCTTGTCCTTTTATCAATTTAGTAGGTCTGATCTCAATATCAAATTCCAGAATTTTGATCAACCATCTTCCCTTCTTGCCATCTGTATTTGGTTGTAGCAATACATCGTTGACAACGATATTTGGCACAAAAGCAACAATTTTTTAATGTAACACATAAACTCGAAAACACTTTAAAACCTTAACTAGTGCATATGCTTGTTTTTCAGTCAAGATGTACTTTAATTCAACATCTCTTAAAGCACGACTGGAAAATGAAATAGGTTGTTCTAAACCTTCTTTGTTCTTTTGTAACAAGATGGTTGCAATTGTTTCTTCTAAAGCATATGAAAAAATCAGAAAATATTTTTCAAAATCAGAGTAATTAAAACTTGAGCTTCAGTCAAGGCAGACTTGATTGCTGAAAAAAAAAAAGAATTTTTTGCTTCATCTCGCCACTTGAATTATGCATCTTTCCTCAGCAATAAATTTATATGTTTGATCAGCTCTACAAAATTTGGAACAAAGCACCTCAAAAAAAAAAAATTTCCCCAAAAATGACTGCAATTCTTTTTTATTCCTTGGCAAACCAATCTTCTGAATAGCCTCAAATCTCCCTGGATCAATAAAGATACCACTTTATGTCACAATATGTCCCAATAATTTTCCTTCTTGAACAGCAAAGGATGACTAGTTTGGATTCAAGGACAAACCAAATTTTCTGCATTTGTCAAAAATTTGTTTCAAATGTTTCAAATGATCTTCATCAGATTTTGAATAGATTGTAATTTCATCCAAGTAAATGACTACAAATCTGTATTTTTCTCCGGCAAAGGCAATATCCATTGCCTGCTGAAATGTTGAACCTGCATTCATTAGACCAAATGGCACTATGTCGTACATGAATGTCCCCCAGGGTGTAGTAAATTATGTCTTTTCTCTGTCTTGTTTATCAACTGAAATCTCATTCTAGCCTGAAAATCCATCTATCATTGAAAATATTTTGGAGCCTACAACTTTCTACAAAATATAATCCATCTTCGGTAATGGATAGTTATCCTTCAATGAACATCGGTTCAGATTGCGAAAATCGACACATATTCTTATTTCGCCATTCTTTTTTCGAGACGGGACTATATTAGCTACCCAATTAGAAAATCTTAAATGCATAATTATTTGTGCTTCCCATAATTTTCTGATTTATTTTTCAATGATAGGGAGCAGCATGGGATTGATATGCCTTAATTTTTTGTGCCACAGGCTTTGCATCTTCTTTTAGAGAAATTTTGTGCTCCATTATACCATTATCCTAGGTGTTCAACTCACTGTAGGACCATGCAAAAATATCTGCATATTGTTTCAACACCTTGACATATTTTGTTCTAGTTTCTAGAGAAAGAAATTTAGAAACTTTGACTAATTTTGGTTGATCTTCTGTACCAATATTATAGTCAATTGTACTCTCTCTATCAGATTTATTTTCGTTCTTTAAAAATACATCATTATTGTCAAACAAACTTTCTAGATGAACTAGGCCTTTAGGAATATAGTTAGTTTTCAGATCAATAATGTCTTTCCCAACCATGGTCTTTTTCAAAGACTTGTTGTTTTGGTTTTCAACAATGTCCTGCTCATCATGAACTTGAATGTCTGCAAACTCTTCAACACACTCTAAATTTTTTTGAATTTCTTTTTCATCCTCAAATACTTTCAAGTATTTGATGTTATCAGGAATAGAAGGTCTGCTTTTTATTTGAACATCATATGTTTCCTTGACATCGAGAGGAAATTTAAAATTACTAGCAACAATAGCTAGTGAATCAACCATCTGATTTTCCTCTCTAGTGACAAAATATACATTAAAAATTGAAAAATAATGCTTAATCAAGTCCCACACTTCATTCCTATAATTCTTCAATTTGGAAATTTTCACTTAATAGTTGTTTCTCACCTACTTCATCACCAATTCTGCATCACCAAAAGCAACTACCTGCTAAGCTCCCAAATCTTGTGTTGCCTTCATACCCAGGAAACAACCACCTCATATTCAGCAGTGTTATTAGTTGTAGCAAATTGCAATTTATATGATATAGTTACCCTTTTCTAAGTGGGAGAAATGAGAACTACACTAGCTCTCGATCCTTCTCTTGATGAGGCTCCATCAAAGTTCAATTTCCAGATCCGTCCTCCCTCTAAATGTTGCTCATTTGTATATTGGAAGTGTTGTTTTTCACTGATTTCAGGCTAGAAATTGTTATCATCATCAAGAAGGTGTAATATGGATGACCCCAATTCCTTCTCCTCATCATATATATTATGATTTGAGCGATTATGTTGATCACTGATGATATAGGCCATTTGGGTTTCCCTATACAACCTCTGAAATTCTCCTCCAAACACTGGGATTGTGGCATATGACATATCCATCTGAAGGGTGCCCCCCAATATTTCAGACCAAGATCTGGAAAGCAACATCCCAAATCTAGAAGGTATGTCTGCAACTACGATGTCCATCACTAAGCTTTTCATAGGAAGCTGCGTAAGAGAAACAACCAAGTCTTTAATCACTCCTAAACACTTGAATTTTTTGGAATCAAAGGTGTATAGGTCATGGTATTGCTTGGTGATTTCTAATCCTAATTCATCCATCACTTTCTTTGGCATTAGCTTGTGAGAAGCCCCAGAATCTAATAGACAATTATGCATAAATTTTTCACGTATATTGAGTGAGAGATAGAAAGGTGGTGAATTATCATCATTTTGATCTTGGACATGGCAGCCTAAATAAATAGTAGGATGTTCATCCTCAAGATTTACTAAATCAGGAGAGAGAGGTGGTTGTAACAAAATTTTAAACGACTCTTTGTATAATGGATTTTTCAACAATTCCAGAAGTGGAACATGAATCTTAATTTCATTCAATTCTGATTTGAAACTGAAATAAAGAGGAGGTAATTCTGTATTTTCTGCAAAAAAATTGATGATTGGGGCATAATTATGAGGTGGAGGGACATCACTAACTCTGGCCTTTTGTTTAGCGGCTTGTTTGATAGAATATGATTTTTGTTGAGGTTGTTGAACAGGACCTTTGGACCTCAGAGGATAATTTCTGTTTTGAGCTTCTTGTTGTTTTTTATCATTTTGTGCATGAATTTGAACATTCTCATCATCTGAAAACAGATATATCCTTGAATGGTCTTCATATTCTTGTAAATTTAAACAAGTAGACTATGATGTTTATCCTACAAGGTTTATGTCTTCATTTTCTTCATCGTGTTCTTGCTGCTCTTCTTCAGCAAAATTATTCAAAGGAGGCTGAACATTTTGATCATCAACATTCTTCCTTAGGCGTTGTAGGATTTGTTGAGACTGAAAAGGTCTTCTGAAGGGATCCTGATTTCTATTGGCTTCATTTTTATTGGCTCTAGAAGCTGTTTTGTTTTCTAACTCCAACTTTATCATCTTAGAGACAAGTTCCTTGATCAAATTGGACATTTGATCATTCTTTTCTTCTGTTGTAAGAGTTTTTGAGGAAGAAGGTTTTTCTTCTTTCATTTTCTTTGTCTTTTGCTCCTTTCTCCTCTTCCATTTTCAATTTATTTGAAGCCATAAGATTAGACTGCACTCCAATTTCATCCTCTTGCATATCCTTCAATTTTTGTGCTTTCTCAACCCTTAACCATAAAGCAAACTCAAAATCTAAAGCATTGGAAAAATTTATCGTAGCTGTGGTTTCAGGAGGCTTAATTTCTTCGGGAATTTTTCGATAAATTTTATTAAACCTCTGTGTAAAATCATCCAATGACTCATATGCCTTCTTTTTCAGAGTTCCAAACTATGTAAGGTAGTACACAGAGTCTTTCCTATCTCCCCATTGTTTCACGAATACTCCCTCCAATTCGTTTATTCCTGTTATTGAGTTTGGTGGCAGACTTCTAAACCATTTACAAGCTTCTCCATCCAAGCTATGAATAAAGAGCCTTGAACAAACATCTTCATGTTCAATGTTTTGGTTATCAGCATAACTATAGAAAGCAACCAAATGTTCCTCAGCAAAAACTCCTTCTCCCTCCCCTGTGTATTTTGGAAGATATTTTAGATAATCTCCTTGAGGAAGAGGATGCAAAGGTTGAGGAAGAGCAAGTGGTGCATATCTTGCAGCCACTATTTGCTGCATCCTTCTAAGGGTAGGCTGATCCATGGTTTTCTGATGTATAATTGATGGATTACTGGTTGATGTTGTTTTTTGGGAACTAGGAATTACAATATGTGGAATTTCAATCTAATTTGGGACAATAGAAAATTGGAAATCTTGGGCTGGTTCTTCAAGTTTTGGGATTGAAAATAGTGTATTTTCAAATATTGTTACACATTATTTTGTCACCATGACAATTTGATGTCTATATGGGTTCATCAATACCTATATAATGCTCCCTTAGATGTCTACAACCCTAGAGTTCTTAAACCAAGTTCTGCATTTGGAGAAAATCTTGTAAAAATCATAAAAATACTTGTATCACACTTTTCCTTAGTCTTACGTGCAGCACTGCACTCTTTTGCTCTAGAGATTGCAGAGTCGACCGCAAGTTTTCTTAATTAAAGGTGCGGACCTATGTAAAAGGTAAAATGAAGGCGAATGTAAATTCTAGAAGCCCAGTTGGTCAAATATTCTCTTAGCTGGAAGCTGAGAGAATATTCTCCATTATCATGAACATTCATTCCTTCATTAAAGTAGCCTATTCCTTGGATTTTGGAACTTAATCCCTTGATAAGGGGACTCTGTCCCTTCCATTTTGGCGCTGCAACCACTTTCCTTCTCCTATAAATTGAAGCTTTGGTTTAGTCTTAACGGTACATACTCACATATGTGAAACTTCTCTATGCATTTTGTATACACTTAGTACTTGCTTTGTACTTGGTAGTTACGATAGAGAAGGGAATTGCTGAAGAAAAATACTCTTTTGCTAGCTGCAAGAATGATTACATACTCATAGTTAGGTTGGTTCAAAGAGTGGAAGGGCTTGTCAGACCTAAGGAAAATGCTTGTTCTGAACCCTCGGAAGGACCTGTACGACATCAAGGTGAACGTGGTTGTAATACTCCTTCTTTTATTTAAAGATAATACAATTGGATCCTGTTTTCTCAATAAGTTGTTTATGTATTTACTTAAATAGCTTATTTCTTAAATTCCTTGATCATTAAGATAGATTTGTGATTTTTGAATTAGTATATGTTGTAGGTGCTGCTGATCCTCTTATATGTCTTTGTTTGTAGATCTTAAGAGGTGACTTCTTGGAGAAACGGGAAAGAAGAAATCAACTAGAATTGGATCACAAGTAGGTATTTTCTTCATCATAGAAAATTCTTAGTCATATATAATCTAGAGAAATTAGTTTACATTTGTCCTGTTTGTTTCTAACTATCCTTGTGATACTAGGGAGATCTTTCTTGTCCGCAAGAATGATTTATCCGCCTAACAAAATGGCGACTCCACTGGGGAAATTTTGTTTTGAACTTAGTTTTCTTTGAGTTTGACTTTTGAAAACATTTTTTCTGATTTTTATTAGTCTGTACTAGTTTCGGCAAATTAGCCTTATAATCCCTAAAAAGTAGATTTAGAATTTTTTATTTTTCTTTAAGTTTTCTGGTCTCCGTACTTTTTCTTTCAAAACAGTGCGGTAACCTCCGCGGTTTCTTTGTGTGAATAGTGCGGCACCGCACCTTTGTACCCTGCAACCTACGGACCCTAAGAAATTTTTTGAAAAACTCAAAATTCTCTTTTATGGTACTAGCTTACAAGATTCTTTGTGATTACCCAGACTTGTATTCAGTGTCAAAAGCCTCTTGTAAAATTTTCTTATAACATTTCTAATTTTTGAGTGATTTTCTAAATATTTTCATTTTACAAGTGATTTTGGTTTTGTCTTTGTGTTGCTCCAAGATTAGGAACTTTGAGATACCTTAGATCACTGGTATTTCATTGTTTTATTACTGAGAATTTGAATTTATGGAAGAATTTTCTTCTATGAAAAATTAGATTTATTTTTTATTTGCAAATGTTAAGAGACTTTTAGTTCAATAAGCCTTGAATCTCATTTCAAAACCACCATTGGATGATTTTGATTCCTTGCTAGGATAAGCAAAGAATTTATTGGTTATATTACAAACTAAGAAAAACATCCTTAAATTTTTTAGAGTTTTTAGTCTTAAAATTTAGATCTTTAGAGTTTTAAAAGTTCAAAATTAGTGTTTTTAGTTTTGAATTTTGTTTTAAGTAATCATACTTTTCTTTTGGAAACTGTTTTATTTGTAGTTTCAGAATTGAACGATAAAGGGATTTCTGTTTGAGCAATTAATCATTGAGTTCTCATAGAAAAAGATTTTTTTTCATATATTTTTGTTTAAAAAAAAAGAAGGATTGAAGTTTTAAAGCAATTGCATTCCTCAACTCTTTCTTTTAGATAGATTTCATTGAAAGGGAACGATTTTTTTCTCATATAGATGCATTTTTATATTTTTGGAGTCAGGTCATTATACACCATTGAAGTTTCACTTTCATACCCATTTTCCTAAGAAACATCCAATTAAAATTAACGCTTAATTAAAATCAACCTAGAAATTTTTATCTTTCTAGGGCTCTTTCCACCAATTTAGCTTAGGCTAGTGTCTTAGATTAAGTTTTATTTAACTCTCAAGATAGTAAAAGCAATCAAGTAGTCAATCTTGCGGTAGGTAAATTCCAATAGTAGCATGTATGCTCTGGGAAGCTCCTCTTAAAGGAGTCAAGCACGAGATCATATTTGAACCAGTGGGTTAATCAATCCATCCTCATTGGGAATGATAGAATATATACATGTATTAACAACGGTAAACCTTGGATTGACCATTGTCAAGGAGCTTGGGGTCACTTGTCAGTAAACCTTGGATTATGTCAATGAGCCTTCAAGGGGATTGAGCTTTGTTACTCTGCCCTTGCATGTGTATCATATCGTAGACTGTTCTTCCAGGTATATTTGTTCATGTTGGTGACCTTAGTGGCCATAAACTCTAGGATTCTTTCCCAAGGTGACGGTGGAGGGAAGATCCCACTGTACTTGGAACAGATGTCTGCTAGACTCACTTAGACTCTCCAGGGGGTTATCTTCACTCGAGA
>CM076574.1:386006756-386147400 GCA_034641835.2 Pinus albicaulis
ACATTAAACTCAACCCATTTCATTTCATTAGAGGTATGTTGGAACAACTTGAGAAAAGGATAATTTTGATGTAATGAAGTTCTCTATAGTAAACAACAACTTACAATATCACAGAGAAAATCTCATCCATAGTTAGGAATTTGTTGGAACATTTTGAGAAAATATTATCTGCAACATAGTAAGGAACCCTATGCTAAAATGACTTATGACACTAAAATTAACCCATTCTTCCACTCAAAATGTTACTTGTTACACCATTTTTTGGTCATCTAACCTTTCATCATTAGATGGACCCAAGTGCACCATGTAAGACCAGTTTTACCCCAAGTAAAACTGCTTTCACTATGTTAATTAGGAAACCCCAAAAGGAATAATTAATTAAACCATAATTTAATTATTATTCCCAAGTCATGTTTAACCCAAAAACAAAGAAATTAATGAGATAAACCCATAGTTATCTTATTATTTTCTAGGAATAATTATTTAATAATATTCCTTGTTAAATATGACCAAATCAACCACCATTAATCAAATAAATCATTATTTATTTGATTATAACCCAACCACTTCCTTAAAAAGATAAATAAATCATTTATTTATTTATTTTTCACTAATCAAGGGATTTGACCCAAGTCAAACACCCTTTCCCTCCAACAAATAATAATAAAATATTCCATAGAGGGGGATCTAGATGTGATTAACATTATTTTAATCATGCACCAAGATCTAGAAGGACCCAATATTTGGTTATAAATAGGAGGGTTTTCCCCATCATTCTTCACCTTTTGTTGCCTATTAGATCACTCTGGATCTATACACTTGGTCTCATTTTCTACCATTTTTCTCCCATTGAGCTCTATCTTCTACATTGGGTTTTCTACATCTACAAGAGAGAGAAAGCTTAGATCTGAAGTGCTGAGGACTACAAAGAACCCATCCCATTGAGGAGATCTGGATACACCTTCTTGTTTCCTCCCAGGTGCCCTGTAATATAAAAAATTCATTCAAAATCGTGTTCTTGTCTTGTCTGTTGGATGCATGGAGCAAACTCTTTACTTTACTGCTTAATGTCTTTCCATTTATAGATCTGTTTGTTGCAGCATTTTAACTACTAATTGCAGATCTGAAGATGTTTTGCAGCCTCTATTGTTGTTAGGGCTATTAGTTATGCGTAGCTAAAGTGGTTCTTTTTCGTACACTTTGACGAAGAATTCATACTAACAAATGGCGACTCCACACGGGTTTTAAATTACGACCGCTGTCGTTTTTCATATTCCTGCATATCCAGCTACTTCAGGCCCTAGGGCTTCTTTTCAGCTGCTTAGTTTTCCTCTTTTTATGTCATTTTTCTCACATAAAACCATAAAAACTTAAAATTTCTAACTTCCGTGTGTTTCTGGCCCTATTGCGCAGGTAAGCGACACCAGCCGCAACTGAGACGGCAACTTTTCTGAAAATCTGCCGCCGAGACAACCGGAATGGGCTCGCACTTTTAAGCCCTAAACCTCCACCAAGCAGTATGGGCTCGCACTTTTTCACCGTTTTCACAAATAACTCGTATCAAAGTCGAACCACACCGATCTTTTTTCCATTTTTCCGCACTTTTTCCGGGTTTGGTCAGCCCCGCGCCGCGGCGAGGGCCACGCCACCTCGCTCACCAAGATCCGCCTGGAGTTTACTCATCTAAGTGGGAACCCAGCCCCTTAGGGCTTTAGTACCCTCCAATTTTTGTGGAAGAGTTTTAGCTGTTTCAGCCGTCGGTTTCAGAGCTTCAGCCCCCTCTTTTCCAGATCTGTTTCCAGATCTGTTACCTCATTTTCAGATCCATTGAAATCAGCCTCTTTTCCTTTCAAATCACCTCTTGTCATTTTGTTTGGACCTCCTCTGAAGGCCTCTGCCTTGCCCCCCCGGTTTTTTGCTGATTTCCCTTTTCCAGCCGCCTTGCCTCTGTCTCTTGGCTGTGATCTGCACCCCTTGTCTGCAGCTTTATCCTCCAGATCTCTGTCCCCTTTGACCCTAGATCTGTCGAGCTTCCTTTGTGTGTGTTTCCATAATTTTTCCCTTTCTTTTCAGCATAGTTGTGAGAGACCCACCTTCTGGGGTTCGATAGATGCATATGTAGCTGTTATCTCTCTGTTATTTCAGCATTTTATTCTGTTCTCTGTAGGTTTATTTTCAGCTACGCAGCACACTTTTTCTTGCTCTCAACAACGGAAAGGGTTTAAAAATTAAAATTAACGCACGCCACACACCGACCCTAAGTGAAGAAGCGCCTGGTTAACACCGCCTGGCAAAGACTCTAAAATCAATTGTCACTGCACCTTATCTGCCCTTGACCTTCCTTGATTCTGTTCTCTGTTGCCCCCGCTCTGGCTTCCTTCTTCTCGTCACATCATCGCGCCCAAGCGCTTTCTTCCTGAGACTTCGGCCTTCACCTCGCTTCCGGCTGACGACTCGCTTCCGTACCGCTGGCCGCCGAGCGCTCACTCGAGTCCGCACTCCGACTCTTCGATTCTGTCCTCCTTCCTCCCGGCCGCCCTCCACTCATGTCTCGGTCCAGGCCTAACGCTTAGCGGTTCTCCCGCTCTAATGCCGGCCCTCTACTTCTAGCTTAACCGGCCACAACCACTACCCCGTCACCCCCGTGCGCGTATATCGGCAGCCTCGGCCTCCCGATTTCCATCAGTTGATTAATGACCCCATTCACCACAATGCTACCTGGCCCGCTATGCCCACCAAGCCGCCCTCTGATATCCCTAAGTTCGAGGGCCTTAATGGAGAAGATCCAACCAATCACGTCCGGTCTTTCCACATGTGGTGTTCCTCCAACTCCATTACCGATGACTCCATTCGTCTTCGTTTGTTCCAACGCACGCTTACCGGCGAAGCTTCTAAATGGTATGTCGAATAGTCCACTTCCTCCCATACCACGTTCGAGACTCTTGCCCAAGCCTTTTTGTCGTACTTCCAGCTCCCTCTCCGATACGACACTGGCACGGAGCTCTTGACTTCCTTTAAGCAATCCTCTTCCACACGCCTTTCTGCCCATGTTCAGGAATGGCGACGAAGACGAAGCTTATGTCGAGCCCCTCCCTTTGAAGATCGGGTTTACATGGACTGGTTCCTTCGCACCCTCCCGTCTCCCATCGGCAAAGATGTCGCCTCTCACTTTCCTCAATCTGAAGAAGCCGCCCTCCATATAGCTTTAAAATATGACCTGATCTACGCTCAATCTGGTTATGTTTATACCGTTCTTCCTGACATCCCCAGGCCCGGTGGCGCTAACGCCCCGGGGGCATCTCATTCCGCCGACGGTATTATTGGATCTCTTTCCCACCCATCCGCTCACCCTCCTATGAGCTATGGTCTCCCTCAGGGAGGGGCCAGCACCTCAAGCACTCTTCCCCCTCCCGGCAACATGTATCCAGGATACGGCATGCCTCCTCCTTTTGCCCAACCTCCTGCTTACCTCAATGTCGCCCAACCCAACCCTTACTTTTATCCACAGCATGGTGCGCCAGCTCCTCCAGCATATGCGCTTCCGCCTCCCTTGCCTCCTCACAACCCGCAACAGCACTTACAACCCCCTCCAGGGCAAGTATTTGCACAGCAGGGTGCGATTAATCCCCCTTCTTCTCAAAGAAGGCGTAGAGGCAACCAGAACCCATCTGCCCCCGGTAACCGAGGACCCAATTCTGGTATGGACCCTAACACTAGCAACCAGCCTCAGGGCATTCCGCCCAGGCCGGACAGGCCGCTTCGCACAAACAAGCCCTGTTCGTGTTGCGGTGTTTACGGCCACTACACTCACGATTGCCCTCTCTTACCCCAGATGCGACAGATGTGGGAGTCTCAAGCCACATTGCGCAGACAGCACGCCTCCCCTCACGCTCCTCCTAATGTGGCCACCACCCAGCCAGCTGTGTTCACTGATCCTTTCCCTCAACAGGGATTCGTGGCTACCCAACCCCCTGACAGCCATGCAGCCACACCCTCGTCCATTTCTGGTTCCTCTGACTACCAGATCCTCATGATGCACTCCGATCCGTCCCCTTTCGTCGACCTTCACCTTCAAACTCGGTCTCGCCAGTACCCCAAGCCCCCTGCTCAGTCTGCTCCCGAGCCTCCATCTTCAGGTTCTACAGAGCCTCTTTCGACATCCAGTGGCCCCTTACACATCCCTCAACCCAAAGTTGAGGTTCATCCAAAGATTCCAAAGGGCCCATTACGCCGAAATGCTGCTTCTGGTCGAGCCGCTCAATCGTACAGTATAGTAGATGATTTGGCGCAATCCCCTGCTGCCATTTCTACACTGGAACTCCTCCAGTCGTGCCCTTCTCAAAGGAAGGCTCTACTATCTGCCGTGGGCGCTGTTGATCCTGCTGATGACCAAATGATTGTTTTCGACGCCACTCAATCGGACCACCCTCCTCTTCCTCCTTCCATTGCTTTCCAAATCCCAGTCAAAATCCGGAACGCCACTGTATCCCGGTGTATAATTGATGAGGGGGCATCCACCCGTGTGATGTCCGCTTCGGTTTGGAAGCAACTCGGATCCCCTGAGCTAGCCCCTTCCACGATCACCCTTCGAGCGTGGGACGGTCATGCCTCCCAGCCTATTGGCCTGTTTCGTAACTGTCCCATCACCCTCGCCGGTAAGACCGTTTGCGTTGATGTCGAAGTCATTGATGCCCCTCTAGACTACAACATTCTTTTGGGGCGAAGCTACACCTACGCCATGTCTGCTGTCCCATCCGCGGTTTTCCGCAAGATGTATTTCCCACACAATGGGAAGATAGTCACTATTGACCATCTATCTTATCATGAGCCGCCGTCTCAGACCTCCTCCGAGACGACCATCTCTTCTGTAGCCAACAAGAAAACCGTCGATTCTCTGACCAGTGTCTCCCCCGGCGTCTACAAATATTCCACCTTGCTTGGTACTTTCCCTCATCTTCCCCCTCCTTCGGTCACTGATCCCAGCTTGTCGAATGTTTGCATGATGCAATCGTCTCAGGCTGCCCATAAGCGGCCTGCCTCGGCTAGTCAACAACCTCCCCCCCGCCCTCCGCAACCAATTCCTAGCCATTCATCTCAGCCATCCGGACCTCCTCCTTCTGGCCCTTCCCCTACAGCTGGTATCCCTGAACCCCTTTATCCTCCTGGATCAGTTCCCCCTGGCCTTAACCATCTTGGAGTCGTCCCTCCTGGTCATTTCCCTGCTGGGCAGATCCCTTTCCTAGCTCCCCCTCCCGGAGTATATTCTGTCCCTGTCATGGCCACCCTCTCCCTCCCTAACTTGACCTTGGGCATCCCGGTTTGGTACCTTGATCCCCCAGCCGCCACCCCCCCTGGTCACCCCAAACCTTACATGGCTTTGACACCGGTTCAACCGGTCCCCCTTGCTTCCTCCATCGCCACTGTGCCCCCAGCACCTCCACAGGACCCTTCTCCTGTTGTGACGGCTCCCGGGAAGAAAGGCAAAGCCCGCAAAGGGGCCACCAAAGACCAAACCACCACGACCGACCCGGCTCCTTCTCCGCCCGCGAAGCCTTGTGCCTTATGTGATGTCATTGGTCATGCCACCCATGCTTGTCCCAAGTTACCTCGTATCCGACCCATGGCAAACGTCGCGTTCCCCGACACTACGGTCCCTGAAACTCCCACTCCTTCTTCGACCGTCCCCAAGAACCCCAAGACTCTCCGCACCAACAAGCCCCGTGCTTTGTGCGGGATCCATGGCCACTACTCCCATTATTTTCCTCACCTGACGCATTACCGTGCCTCCCTTGAGGTGATCCGCGAGTATGAGGTTGAACAAAATCAATCCGCCTCTCCCATTCTCGCGCAGTATGCTTCAGGCCAACCTGAGGATCCCCCCGCTCCCATCCACATCCCCCCCCTGATGTTCAGATGACGGAGTCTATAGTCACCATTATTTACCTATCCTCCTCTGCACGACACTCGGAGCCTAGCCCGCCCGCAGCCTCCCCTGTTGTGTCTTTTGATACTCGAGATCACTCCACTTGTGTCTCTGTTGACCTCTGCAGCCCGAGTCCTCGCCATGTTTTCGATAGCTCTCATACACCACCTTTTTTGAGTCTTGATCATCCTGCCCCTTCCTCCTGCCATTACCGCTCGATGACTTCTGTACCCTCACGCTGCCGTCATTTCCTTTCATCCCCTCATTTATTGTCTTGTCCCACCATTTTGTAGGACCCCCCGTCCACACCCTTTATCGGTTACGCCGATGGTGCAAGTCGCTACTCCAGGAATCTTGCCTCGGCAGGGTGGGCCATCTTCACCCCCTTGCATGACCTCGTTCTGTCTAATGGGGTATGCATTGGTTCTGCCACCAACAATCAGGCCGAATATGATGCAGTGCGTGGCCTATTAGCCGATGCCCTCTTGCATCGCATCCGCCATCTGCACGTTCGTTTGGATTCCCTGCTTCTTGTAATGCAACTAAATGGTGTTTATCGTGTGCATAACCCTGTGCTGTTTAGACGCTATTTACGAGTGAAAGTCTTAATACGTGCGTTTGAAACCATAACTTTCAACCATGTACCCAGAGACTAGAATCACTACGTCGATAGTATTGCAAACCATGTTCTAGATTGGCATTTATCACACACAATTCATACAAGACAATAACATTAAATCAACCATTAAAAGACGATGCATATCCATAATATGTGTCGCAAACCATATATTGATGAGTCCATCTACTCTGATACATACGACATGCCCATAGCATGTTCCAAAAAAACTGGGGGCACCATAGGCCCCTCCATACATATACATACGACATGCCCACAGCATGTTACAAAAAAAATCCCAAAAAACAACTGGGGGCACCATATGCCCCTCCATACACTATAGGGGGCACCACCTGCCCCTACATACATCAGAGGGGGCACCATATGCCCCTAATCACTATCTGGAGGCTCCCAGGCCAATGGCTCTGCCCCTGCAGCATGTAGATCACGCATAGCTTGACCAGCCATCGCCATGCGCCGCATGATACCTCGCCACTCCGAGGGGAGACCAACACATGGCTCTATGTACCGGTCGTCTAAATCCTGCCACCCGCGCTCCGATACCCCGGTCAAAAGCTACTCACATCTACGGCGGATGTCCTCCAGTAGGGCGGCTGCATCCTCATTCTGCGCTGCTCTCGACCCACTCGGACCTGTAGCTCCAGACGCTGCCAGTCGTCCCATATATCCGGCCGGTTTTACCGGTGCTATATCTGCATACCAAAAGTCCCTGAATTAGTATCATCATTTACTATTCAAAAAATTTAACATGCCCACATAAGAATAGCAATTTGTCACTTACCATCGGGCCCCCAGACTCGACCAGACGGAAGTGGCAGATCCGGATCCCCACAGTAGCTCATCCCACTATACGGGTAGTCGTCTATGTACAACGGCATCTGATCCCAATGGGCAAAAAACTCCGGTCGAAACACTCGCCCGACCGCCCCTCCTCGTCCTCTGCAGAGTAGTCGTCCCCAACGACGCATCCTGGGCTCTCTCGGGCCCCCATCTGGAAGCCGCACACGAGGCCTCAAGGTCGGGATCTTCTCAAAGAAGAAGGCGCACAATAAAGTCCCATATGAGCAATCATGATTCACCTGCCGCCTGCATAGCGACAACTGTCGCTTTAACGACACCAACATCATTTGGGCCCACCCAAAGTAGGTCCCACCCAACACACTCTCCACTATCGTCATCTGCCCACCGGTGATGTGATGGAACGCCTGGCTGCCCAGGATTCGCAGCACAGCTGCGGCCACTGCACGGGTTTCTAGCCTCTCTAGATCCCCGATCGATATTCGAGTCCCCTTGACTTGAAGACCCGGTCGACAATGGCGTTCCACAAACTCCATGATATGTCGCCCCCGCGGCAACACTGGCTGCGTGTCTCCCACTATCCCCAGTGGTGGGAGGCCGGTCAGGAAGTACACATCCTGGACCGTCAGTTCGATCCTGTGCCCTTGCACTACAAAGATCTCCTGATCTGGATCCCAATAACTGATAATCCGGGCCAGTAATGGTTCCCCTACTCTCATCAACGGGTTCTCCACAAACTTGAGAACCCCAAATCTGGCCAATACACGACGAACGCCCTGATCCGCCTGGATCTCTGTCCGAAGTGTTCCCAGATCCCTCTCTCTCCAGTTGACCCGCAACTCTGCCATACCTGCACAAACACATTATTTTTGTCAGGGTACAGATCGGGAAAACCATAACCACACACCAAAACCCAACTCCTAGCCATAAAACAACACCAAACCCCCCTCATCTCCCAGGTCACAGTTTTCTGCCATTTTCTGGACCAGGTCGCACTTTTTGCCCTAGAACTTGCGTCCTGGGTCGCACTTTTTGCCCCAAAAAGTGCGATCCGGCCGTAGAGATGAGGGAGGGGCTGTTTCTGGGGTGTTGGGCCCTAAACTGCAAATCTAATCCACCAAAATGCAAGAGCAAGGTTAGGCCTCTGACCTCCAACTGACAGATCTCGAATCCAACGGTCGGTTTGTCCGCTACGTTCGCCGCAAGATTTAGGGCCTTCTCTCCTCTCCACATTCACCACAGCAACAATATCAAATGAATGATTTTGGAGGGAAAACTGCCTCATTAAAAGAGAACCCCCGTTTCTTCTTTCGACTGCTGCGACCACACCGTAGCCCCGTTCGACGAACCGTCAGAACCGCTGGTCAGATCTCACCGAGCTCTCAAATGGGTTTTTATTAGTTTTTGGTGATTTGATACTTCACCCGGACACATTTCGTCCACAAAGGGTCACTTCACCGCTCCTTAAAATCGAATTTCCTCACTTACGACACTTGTACTTGGGGCACCATATCGCTCCCTTACTTGTCCATGTTCGTGTCGATTTTCGTCATGAGTGCCCACCTTGTACTCATGCTTCCATGGCCCCCCATTGGGGCCTTTACTGGGTGGCAACACTATCAAGTCGCCCTTGTTTAGAGCATCCAAGTTGAGTCATCATTGCATTCATGGAGTCTATCCTGCGTCCCTTTACACCCCACTATAGCCCTCCATTCTTCTTTGCTTGGTTCCTCTCTTGTGTCGCATATCATGACCTTCAGCCCCACTGTCCCCTGTCCCTTCCGATATTGTGTCAGTCGCTGCCATGTCATTCATGCCCTTTATGCTCTAACAAGGGAAGTCGTCCATTCGCCACTCCTTCCTTCCCATTTCCACTATCATCATTAGTGTCAGTCTGTCCGTCGCTCTTTTGTTTTTCTCTCGTGCCTTAGTTGAGGATCTCTCATTGCCTCACCTAAGGCGGACCTCCTTCTGTCGACATCAACACATTTATTCCAGAAGCAAGGTCTAGAGGGCGGTGTACCTTTGTTCCAGCTTCCACTCTTGTTCGGTGCCTCGGATCAGGCAGGGGGATCCCTCACTTCCCTTTGACTTGATTGCTTCTCCAGCTCCTTTCAGCATGATCGAGATTCATATACTGGACAGTCCAGTGACCCAGCAGCAGCTCTTGATGATTCCCGGGCATGTGTGAGATGTCTTAACCCTCATGTGGGGGTGGCCCTGCAGGTAGCCCCCCACATGCCCGGATGACCTCTTCATTGCAGCCTTTGATGCCGCTCCAGATTTTGATGATGTTGGCCTTAGCCACTTGCAACACCTCTATGATTTGCATGTATCAGTCAGATTTTGTGAGCCCTTCCCCATTTACAGGGGGCATTTGGGTTGTATTTATCTCATGTACTCCGATATTATTGTACTAGTCCTGGCTGTTATCCCAGGCACAGCATGTATGTGAGACTCTTCATTGTATTTTTATCTGGCCCTTGATTATGCCAGCTGTACTCTATGGTTCGGTCCCTTGTTTATTGGACACACTATTCTTTTGTACTTTGTCACGGCGGGCATAGGTATGCCTCCCCCGCCGCCTTCAACACAGGTACCCTCTCATAAAAAGAGACTTGTTGCACCTGCGAGTCTCGTCTCCTCAGGGTCTAGTCCTTCAGCACACTATCTACCTCACATTTCTCTCTCCGACATCCCTTTTTGTTGTCTAGTGATTGTATTCTTACAACGTACTTCGGTCATACGATTTGCTCCTGACACTCGCACGCTGGGGGGCAATCTGTTACACCATTTTTTGGTCATCTAACCTTTCATCATTAGATGGACCCAAGTACACCATGTAAGACTAGTTTTACCCCAAGTAAAACTGCTTTCACTATGTTAATTAGGAAACCCCAAAAGGGAATATTAAACAAACCCATATTTGTTTGATTTTCCCCAAGGAATAATTAACTAAACCATAATTTAATTATTATTCCCAGTCATGTTTAACCCAAAAACAAAGAAATTAATGAGATAAACCCATAGTTATCTTATTATTTTCTAGGAATAATTATTTAAATAATATTCCTTGTTAAATATGACCAAATCAACCACCATTAATCAACTAAATCATTATTTATTTGATTATATCCCAACCACCTCCTTAAAAAGATAAATAAATCATTTATTTATTTATTTTTCACTAATCAAGGGATTTGACCCAAGTCAAACACCCTTTCCCTCCAACAAATAATAATAAAATATTCCGTAGAGGTGGATCTAGATGTGATTAACATTATTTTAATCATGCACCAAGATCTAGAAGGACCCAATATTTTGTTATAAATAGGAGGGTTTTCCCCATCATTCTTCGCCTTTTGTTGCCTATTAGATCACTCTGGATCTATACACTTGGTCTCATTTTTCTACCATTTGCTCCCATTGAGCTCTACTTTCTGCATTGGGTTTTCTACATCTACAAGAGAGAGAAAGCTTAGATCTGAAGTGCCGAGGACTACAAAGAACCCATCCCATTGAGGAGATCTGGATACACCTTCTTGTTTCCTCCCAGGTGCCCTGTAATATAAAAATTCATTCAAAAATCGTGTTCTTGTCTTGTCTGTTGGATGCATGGAGCAAACTCTTTACTTTACCGCTTAATGTCTTTCCATTTATAGATCTGTTTGTTGCAGCATTTTAACTACTAATCGCAGATCTGAAGATGTTTGGCAGCCTCTATTGTTGTTAGGGCTATTAGTTATGCGTAGCTAAAGTGGTTCTTTTTCGTACACTTCTACGAAGAATTCATACTAACAAATGGTAGTCCGGTTCGACACAAGGTTAAAATACCGAGGTACCAAAATCGTATAAAGCAATTCCTCGAAAGAGGAGAAAGTTCTGCTGAACTTGTAATTAAATAAAATAGCCGTAATACCTACTACAAAGGTGGAGGTCGACGTTATGCAATCGACGCGTTAAAGGACGCCCATCTTCATTCTCGTAGCCAATACATGGTGGAGGAAGTCGAAATCCTAGTCTCTGCATGGAAAGTGATATTAATATAAGCCTGTGTGAGTATTGCGAAATGGAAGTCGATGAAGTGTTATGGCATAACAGATTAGGAGCACAATTTGAATATGAAAGTGAGAATAGAATCGATGGAAAGGCATGGTGCATTGAGGAGTTATCATTCTCCGTGTAACAGTTGTCTAGGCCTGTAGAGACGAGTCATTGGTTATTGCAGTATGGACCAAGAAACAGTGTTGAGGAATTGCACATGAAAGGCAGAGTTCATATATATAAAAGCGCTGAAGAAATAAAGCTGAGTGGATAAGAAGGGACGTTAATCTCTGTTCGATAATTCTGAAGCGATGGCATGATTCTGAAATGAAACATTAGAACTATGCGACGGAGTGGTCTGACTACAAATGAAATGTTGTTAAAGAGCATGATGGAACTCTAAGGGAAAAGAAGAGGAACCACGAGCACTGTGAAAATTGACAGTGGGTTTGCGAAACCAAACCCACCCATATCGCACCGCCTTTGTACGAAAGTGAAACCACTCCAATCAACGTGATATATGCTAGGAGTTGACACGTGGTCTTAAGTGGGTTGGAGAAACTGCTCCCATCGCTCCCTCATCGCGCGATAACTATCAGTGATGGAATGAACGCGATATAGTCATGCGCTGTCCAATCTGGAGGAGGGTTCATCGAACGACAGTTGCACTCAAAATAGCACATAAGATAACTCAATGGACGGTGCGATAAGAAACTGGGCCCCAGTTCATCGCATGGCTTCTAAGAGTTAAATTTCATATTGTTTAATCGTGCGATTGTCGTAGGATTGGAGGGTTGGAGCGTGATAAGACATGC
Organism: Pinus albicaulis; assembly: GCA_034641835.2. Classification (NCBI taxonomy): domain Eukaryota; kingdom Viridiplantae; phylum Streptophyta; class Pinopsida; order Pinales; family Pinaceae; genus Pinus; species Pinus albicaulis. The sequence continues at coordinate 386,018,974 of CM076574.1, forward strand.
GCCATTGGATGTGAATGGGAAATGAACTGCTGTGATTGACCACATATATGTGTTAAGCTGTGGGCCCGAGGCAATTACATAGGTTATTGTTTGGGGTTTAAACCTTAGTCAAGGCATATATTAAATTTATAACAATTGATGCGATGATATGAATTTTTAATAAGCCGTGGCTCGAATCAAAACCGTAATATATGACGTAATGTCATACAGTGATGATAAATGTAATATGAAGTGTTAGCAGGGATGTATTAATAAGGCGCCAACCATATAAATTAAACATATGCATTGTATATGATTTCTATGCGCGGGTTACAGGAATACAAAGGAGAGGTATACATATGCGTTATGCATTCGTCGGTGATTGAAAAGTTTTAATGTTAAATAAGTGAGCACGGTATTTTGATTTTTATTAACCAAATTCAAAGTCTATATTAACGAATCTTCATATGAGCGCCTATATGGAAGTTATTAAAGGTTTGAAGCCGAGAAGTAGAACCTCCACAATGAACAGAGATTTCCCATATTAGACAGATTATGGACCCTTTTTGAATGATTAATTGATGCATGAGACTTTGAGATTTACTGGTGAGCTAAACTTATAAAACAGGCATATATATAGCAGATACACAACTACAGTGGGCTTGGAGAATATGTACAGAGATAAATAAAGATTGCAGAATTGAAGAGGTATGCAGCGAAGGGATTTAAAATTGCAGTGAACAGGTGTACATGCACAGGTGCTTAGAGTTGTAGTAAACAGAGGTATGCAAGACAGTTGCATGATAGCAACAGAAAGGACAAAACTAGCAAGCTAAGGGCTGAGTGAAGTTCATATTTTGAAACTGAAAATGTAAATGTTTTAATTGTTTTATATTGTTTGTGATGCAAAGACAAGTATCCGAAGGAAAAGAAAAATCCCACTGTAACATTGAAATTTGTACATATTGTTATATTTTTTAAATGAGTTGGACAAAGGAATGAGAAGGCAGAAGCCAGAGAGTCATGGTTGTTCACTCCAAATTCCTTGTGGAATACAAACAGTCATGTGATGAACTCTATATATAATATCAACTTGATATTCATAGTGGCAAGAGAGAGTAAGAATAGAGAATGCAGAGTACAGAAGATTGAGGCAGAGAAGATAAGGAAGAGACGAGCAGAAAGAGATGCTATAGAACAGAGCTGATATCTGAGGTAAATAAGCAAACATTTCTTTTGATAAATTGAGGAAGTTGGAGCTTCCCTATCAAGTTGAAGCTTGATAGCTTTGAGTTGTAGCTGACTGAGGTTGAAGCCTCCTGTAGGTTGGTGCCTGCAGAAAATAGTGGTGAGAGGGAGTTGGAGCTTGCCTTTGCATCACAACAATAATAAGATGTGGTTTTCTCCCTTTATGGGTTTCCACTTATATCTGCTGTCTCTATCTTTGTTACCTGTGTGCTGAGATGATTTACTAAATCTGCTTAATGTTTGTTTCTGTCATAATAAGTTTGATGTCACATTAATTTAATAGTTGCTGCAACATATTAAGACGGTTCATATACTAAGGTTGGTTATAAAAGCAAGCTCTAAATAAGTTGATGAAAAAATTTAAAAAAACTCATATATATGTTAAACTGATTCACCCCCCCTCTCAGTTTAACTAAGAATTCAACACCACCTAGTCGTCCAGCCAATGGCCGAAGTTATTAAGAAGGAAGATACCCATCACATTCTGTAAATTGACTTGAGGCCTCTCCAGATCATTTTACAAGATATTGCCACCCTCTTCCTAGATCAACATAAGGTGCCCCTAGAGATCGTGAAGATTTGGTTGTAATTGCTACTAATTTCTCTTGCAGAAGCAAAACGCCTACTCAATCGCTTGGGACATCACCAATGCTATCTTGACTGCCTCGTGAACAATCCCAGGAGACAGTCCCAAGAAATAAGAGGATGGAGTGAAGTTTTGAATCAGCTCTCTCATCTTATTCAAACGGACCTGTCAATGTTGCTCACTTCTCTGCACTTTCTTTCATCAAAACCCTTATGCAAAGAGCTTCGGGGTGTAGCCGCCCCTGGGTCTGTAGGTTCAAGGATTATAGATGTTGAGACCCTCTCTGGAGAAGAAGCTTGGATGTTGTTTCGTGAAGTGGCTTTTAGAGAGGAGCGAGTTTCTATGGATATTGAAGAGCTTGCCAAGATGATTGCGGAGGAGTGCAAAGGTCTTCCTTTGGCCATAAATGTAGTCGACACATCAATGATTGGCAAATAAGTGTCAATGAATGGGATGTTTGTTTATCTTCGCTTAAAAAGGTACATCCATATTTTCCACCCATGAGTCATGGAAGGAGGATCACCTCCTTCCATGTTTCCTTGCCTACATAGGGCCAAAATTTATAAACCAAGATTCAAACTTCTTCAACTATCAAATTGGCGGGGCTTCATACCTCATCTTGACCCCCTCAATGAGACATATTTCTTCAAAGAGAATATTGAGGATTTCCCATCATAGATCATAGTTTGGATGTCATAGGACCTATCACCCTACTTCAAGTTGAGAAAGAAAGTGCTAGAAAAAAATTATTGATTTATCTTAACTTGATAATTAGTTGTGAATACTTGTTGACTTATTATTACTTATATTATCTTCTTCATCAAGTAATTAAAAAAAAATGCAAAACATAAAAATCACAAGGAAACAAAAAACACCAAGAATTAGGCTCAAATCTAGGGAAAAACCCCATAAGGGGGAAAACCCAAAAAACCTTCTCTTATATAATTAGATCAAAATGATATATACAAGAACCAAGACCAAGACTACAACAAATATCCAAGTCAACCCTCCTCTAACCAATTCAAAGTTAACGAAAGTCATTGTTGACCAAACACTTTAAAATATGGTCAAATAAAAAAAATTTCATACCTGCAGTGATAGACAAAGTTCAAGCCTATAATTTTCGAAGAGAAGCCACAAAACCTTTACACGTGTGAGCGGAAAAAAGCTAAAAAAATCAGAATTTATCTCTCCTTTAATTTCGATTTTATTTTATTCTTGTTTAAACAAGAATTGATGTTTTGTGATGACAAGTGATTGGTCTTCCAAGTGACTATTCTTATCTTATATTAATGTAATTAAATTATGGTAGTTATTCCTAGTCAAAGTACAAATCCTCAAAGAATATCGGTCCTATATTTTTATCCAATCCACAATTCTCCCTACTAGTGTCTTTACTAGGCTTACGACTGTTAGTCTTGGACATAGTACATGGCACATGGAGAATATGGTACCCATCCTCACTTCCTCTCAACCAAGGAGGATACATCCATAATCATAATTTTTTATCAAGAAAACACATTCTTTTCATAGAAAACAATATCATCAATACATCGGCTATATGCTTCATCAATGAAGATTTACTGTTGCTTCATGACTTCATCTTGCATCATGTCATGAATCGTAAATCACTTAGACCTTCCTGATTCTCTGAAAATTTTCATGTAGCCTTGATTAATATTAAAATCAAATCCAACATGTCATCAAGTAGCTCTCCAAACATTCTACAAATTCAATCTTCTTACAATTGATTGTAACAACTACCACATATTTTGCCTCTATGGTGCTCAGAAATATGTTATGTATTCTTCTATGAAACCATACCATATATCAAATAGAAATAATATCTCTTCCTTACTATCAACACTGCTAAATCAATCGATGTATCCTCAAATATCAAGTTGTAAGATCCTTCTTATCATTTTCTACTTCTATATTCAAATAAAGTTGATATTACTTCCTTCACATTATATAGCTTCACATTCTTTCAAGAAATTAAATAATGGCCAACAGTAGTGTCAACATTAGTTCCATCAATGATGTATTTAAAAATAAAACCAATAAATTGCTAGGTCAAGGCTCTATAGTGATGTTGCCATACATTTGTAAATTGACAACCAACCTTCCAAGAGAATCCTCATAATAAGTTTCTTTTTAACTTTTTGCCCAAGTGTATATATGAATCTTCATGCATCAAGTTCTTCCTCCAACTCCCTCTAAAGATATTGTCTCTAATACATAAGTACCTTTTAGATAATTGATTGCAAGGTTTTTATGAACATGCAACTCCACTTTCATCTGAGGTAAGTGTACTTCTTCCTTCCATGTTGTCATTCAATTGATTATTTTAAATATATAATTAAATTTCCTATATTCTTCTTGTAGGAATACTTTTGTCCTTCTAGTTATTCTATATGATCTACTTCTAAAATTCCTTGTACTAGTAATATTACTTGACTTATTGTATGAAGTCAACTTACCATGAAATCTAAATGAATATCATGCTGGAGAAAAGTTGTATATTGACCTTGATTATGCTATTTTTGTGGTTCTATTTATAGTCCTTTCTTTCTAAATGATATAATGGTTTCTTATAAATCTTCATAATCTTAATTGTGATGGTAGAATACTATGAATGTGGATTACTGTGAAGATAATTCTATCTCTTCAAAACTACATGCTTCCTCTTAAAATAGATCTTCATGACTTCATAATTTATGAATCCCAAAAACATTTTATCCTTCAGATGTAACTGTAACTACTATTATAACTTCAATCTTCTAATAAGAAATGAAAATAAACTTTCTTACAAACATGGTACTTGATGTATTCTTCAATAGTATAGGTCCTTGTTGTCTTTGACCTTGGGTTTCTTTTTAACTCCTTCATCTTCTTCTATATGTGATTCATTTCTTTCCTTCCTTTATTTATTTTATTATTATTCTTAGGATACTTGAGGAAATACATATTATAGTTTCCATATTCATTGCAACCAAAGCATTTGACTTTAGATAAGTCCTAGATTCCATGAGGTTTGTTTTTTGTTGTTGTACTTGTGATGAGATCCAAATCTTCCAAAATTTCCAAATAGTAACAAATGCTTGATATTTTTCATTGTTGGGTTCGGTATCATATTTAGCCTTCAATCTTATTTCTTATGGAACACATAGATCCCAAAGTTCTTCAAAATATGGAGTATATTTTCTTGCATAGATCCCACTTGTAAAACCACTCCAAGGTGGAGGTAGAGCATTTAGTATGAAGGTGATTAATTCTTCATTCGATATGCTTTCTCCAAGTACTTAAATTTGATCCTTTATTTTTGATATTTTCATAAAGTATGAGGCCACATGTTTCTCTTTTGACATTCCTATTCCATAGAGTTGATTCCCGAGGGATATATTCTGACCAGTATTATTGACATAATATAGTTTAAGAAAATTATCATAAAATTCTTTAGATGTAGAAAAATCTAAAACAAAAGAAATGAGATGATATTTTATAGATTCAAAGAGGATTATTTGAACCCTAATTTCTCCCTTGTTGTATTTGGATACTTCTTGAGAATTATTTTTGTCTGAAATTGGAACATTGCCTTCAACAAATCACATGATTTCATTTTCTTTGAGAACTACATCAATTCTCTTCTTCCAAGACTTGTAGTTAGAAGCTCCATCAAGCTTGTTATCTTCCTTACAAGTAGATGACATTTGGATAGGAGGATTAGACAAACAATATAATAGAATACTTATTTTTCAAAGAAGGAGAAGTTGTTATTATAGTACCTTCAAGATGAGAGGACAAGAGCATTGATGAGTGAGTGAGAACTTGATGATATTTTCAATAGCCTTCAGTAATGTTCTTGGGAAATAGATGGTTGTTATGAGGATGTATTCAAAAAAATATATTCAAGCCCTCTTTGGAGAGATGATAGTTGCAATAGAGTCTTCAAGTATGCCAACAATTTGTGATATTTCAAACTGTCTTTAATTCACCTTAGCTTTGATACCACATTGAGAAACCAGGTGCTAGAAGAAAATGATTGAATTTTTGTTGGCTTATTATTACTTATATTATGTTCTTCATCAAGTAATCACAAAAAAATGAAGATCATAAAGATCACAAGGAGACAAAGAACACCAAGAATTAAGCTCCAAGTCAAGGAAAAACCCCACAAAGGGGAAACCATAAAAATCATTCTTTATAGAATAATATATCAAAATGAGATATCCAAAATCCAAGACCAAGACTGCCATAAAGATACAATTCAACCCTCCTGCAAGTCTCCTCCATCGAAGTGAAATTGTCAATGAAAATCAACATTGGTCAAACTCTCTGAAATCTCGTCAAATCACATAATTTTTAGACCCACATTGAAGGAAAAAGTTTGGACCTATAATTTTCACATACATGCCACAAAACCTTCACATGTGTGAGCATAAACAATCTCAGAAACTCAGTTTTTATCTCTCCTTTGACTTCTATTTTTCACCTTTGAATTCAGTCTTCTTTTCTTCTTGTTTGGCATAAAAAATAATGTTTTTTGATGATAACTGAATGGTCTTCCAAGTGATATATATAGATACTCGTCGAGGAGGTTCAAATAGCTTCCTCTCAGGTTGACTTGTCCAAGGAGGGTCGACTTGGTATTGTGTTGATTCTTTGACTCAAAATAAAAATTCATTTTTGATTATTTTTGACTCTATAAGCATGAAGAACATGCTTTGAAAAAAATGAAATAAAAATAATGAATATAATAATAAATATATCAATGATGAATATTACATTTTATTGCATTATGAAGATTGGCACTAGTTACATTTCTCAACACTTTCTATATGGTTTTTTAGAGCATATTTTTAAATTTTTAATATCATCTCAACCCTTGTAATTTTGTGTCACATTGATCATTTTCCAAATGAGATATATGGATCTACATGTAATTCATGGATATAACATTTGTTTGATGAAACCTTGCCTTAGCCATCTAGGACACTATGTGTAGGAAGAGGTTTCTTTAACTACCACATTGAGATTGAAATGTATGATCCATGTGTATATGATATCTCCAATGTTTATTATTTTTATTTTGATCACTTAAGCACTCTTTCTAACTCTTGATACGTTGGCTATAAGTTCTAAGCTAATTTATTCCATTGTGTTTCATAATTTTACTTAGAGAATTGTGTCGTCTTGATAGCTTGGGTATATACTTGGTGATTTGAGTAGGTGTTACCCATAGATCTTATTGTACTACTTATTTCCTTTACTGATTTTTCTCCCATGTAATTCCATAGGATATTAATTCATTTTCATCATATGACACCTTTATGATTAATCATTCATATATTTGTGCAAAAATATTTCCCCTTTTGTCATTTTCTTGTGAAAGAAATGAAAAAAGTGAAAGCCAGTATCATCAAAGATACACTAGAATGATGTATCTAAGTCTAAACTCTAAAATACACTAGTATGATGTATCTAAGTATAAAATCTAAGGTTGAAGTGCAAATTCATGTATATTTTATATCTATGAGTTATGCCAAACTAATGAAAGCCTCATTCCCTAAGTCTTATATTGAGAAAATAAAAAGAAAGGAAAATATGGCCCAATGAATGGTAACTCATGTGTTCACTCCCTCCTTGGAAAACATATGAATATATACACTCCTAGTCACACTTAATCACATGTTTGTGATGTTTAAATCATGAAGTCCTCTTTTCCCCTTGCATTTTCACTTCATCATCTAACCACCTAATCTAGGATCTAGGGAATGCTTCTTTCTTAAGGGTTTCATGTCTACTCTTGGTTTACTTATGTCACACTATGGTAAATTTATGTGATGGAGTGGAATACTTAGGTTTGTGGAGTTATTAAAAACAATGTATTAAGTTAGTCACCACACACACATGTATGACATCTCATTTTATTCACATGTGTGGGTTGGAGACTCAATGCTTGAGCACTTTAATGGAGACTACCTTAGGAATTTGATGGTATAGATTAAAAAATATCTTGGTAAACATCACTATTCATCCTTTCTTTTCCTCGAGAGACTTGATAATATTGAAGTCACTCCCAATAATCAAATGGAGACGGGGAGTGTAAATTAATTGTGTTGGAAATAAAATTGAGAAATAGAGATTTTCCATTTGGGATAATGGAGTCATAGACATTTGATACATGGTAATAGTCCACTGAGCCAATTAACAAAAATTGTATTGTCATAATGCAAAAAGAGGAATATATATTGGCAACCTTGATATATTGATCATTCCAAATAATAGTCATTCCATCCAAGTATCCCTAAGCATACACCATTACTACTTAGAAATTATTCCCCCATTTGCTAATTATATGAGGTATAACCTCACTTAATATATTTTTTTCTTGTATCAACATTATTGATGGGTGCTCTGCATACCATTTTTCTTTTAGGATATTTTTTTTCCTTTATTGGTGAGGCCCCTCGTGTTTGATGGGACTATTTTCATGGAGAAGTTACACAGAAAGGAAGTATAATGGGACTAAAAATAAAACATGTTTCATGATTTAAGTGCTTTGACAATGCCACTTCGTGACTCCTATATTTCCTTAACCCAAGACCCAATGGTGAAATTGATGGCCTTAAGGGAAATTGACCAATGAAAATTTCAAAAAGAGGTGACCTTTGAATTTATTACATATAAGTTAGTGTACCAAAAAAAAATATTCACAACAATTTCATGAAGGAATGAATCATTACATTATAAAAGACAATCTATAAACATTTTGGGAACTTTTTTCTAAACGTGCTTAAAACCAACATATTTAATATTAATATTAAACAATAATATTGACAATAACAAATTTTCACAAATTAAATAACATGTTATCAAGTCTAATAAATTTCACTAAAAGGAAACTAAAAAGAATGCAACTAATGGGAGTGACCACTCAAGGCCACCATAAGGCAATTAATCTATTAAGACCAAGGTTATTGGGGACAAAGATCTACAAAGGACAAGAACAAACCTATTTTAGCTTTATTGTTTTATTAGGTGCAAGTTGAACATCTTAAGATATAATGAAGAGGGAAAGAAAAGCATAATGAATTTTATTGCATTAAGAAAACCCAAGCACATTCTATAACTTAGCAAGGAAGATATGATTAATACCCATCTCAAAGACACAACACATGGCATTAAGTTATTTTTTATATATTATTTAATATGTTATTAGAAAATCACAAACTAATGTGAATGGAATGTTTAAAATACATTTTTATAAAAATAAAATATAATTATGGTTATAAAAATAAAAAATAGATACCAAAAAATAAATATATATTTCTTAAGAAAATAAAAAAATACTAAAACTAAATATACGTTTAAGAAAATAAGAATAAAAAATAAAATACAAGCAATAATTATTTCTTCAATTGAAAATAAATTTTAAACACTGCCCTCCATTTCAAAAGAAATAAAGAAATACCAATAATCTTCCTTCCCCTCTATATTGTTTCCACGACTTAATCCACTCTCTCGAGCTATTTCATAAGCTAAATGCTATTTCACACTCTTGTCAAAGCCTATTGAGGATCGTCTCTAATATATCTATTCTTTGATCAACGTTTGATTTTTCGTAATAGTGAGATTGACTATCAAACTTGATTTTATCTTTATAATGACAGGAAAAAAAAACCGTTATCCTTGTTTATTTATTCGATTTCATAACCTGGTCTCATAACATATAGATGGAAAACTTTATGTCGATGCCCTTAATCCATGGAATTTTATTGGATGTGCTATCATTTATAGCGTCCATGGATGTTATATAAAAGTAAGACTCAAGTAGAGATCACATACATTGACGCGACCCCTTTTGATTGCAAGGATTGGAGTGGTTCTTGAAGGCTAGATGTTAGAAATTTTTTCCCCTTTAGTGTGGCATTGTGCACCCCATAATGTGACATTAATGATGTACCCTAACATGTAGCACAAGGAGATAGTTTCCTTCCACATTCCCAGCTCTCCTTTCGATGTTCCTTTGCACCTCTTGGTGCAATTGCTAGTACTAATAGAGGAGTGGCTAGTGTGCTCTTGCATTGTATCAACACCATTGTACTTAGCAATCCCGTTGTTAAGAACTTGTGATTCAAAGGCATCAACTAATATTCAAATATTACATCCCCTACATGTGAAGGAAATTTGGGTGGAGTAAAGGCAGGAGATAAGAAAATCTATGAGCAAGCAAAGGCATCACTTGACCTATTACATCACAGTAAAGAGCCAGTTACCCTTGAGGAAAGTCCTTTAGCATTTAACATATAGTGTTGCATGAATTCACCTAATAATTGAGTAATAACAACTTTTTTTCAAGTTTGGGAGGATTGATTGGAAAATTGTTAATGGATTAATATTTTCATTTTTTTTGGCAATGTTTCAAAGATCAATCTTTTACATATTTATTTGCAAGATGAAATTTGAGAAGCAAAATTTGGATAGAAATAAATAAATAATTTTATTTTTATTTTTAATATATATTAAATTTTAATATATTATATTATTGCCTCTAGTGCAAAGAAAAAATCAAAATAAAAAAGTGAAATAAAAGTGAAATAAAATTTAAATTAAAAATTAATAACTAATAAAAATATAAGTTAGTGAACAACACCCACACTTTAACCAATCACTTTACAAATAAATAAATTTAAATAATAATTAAGTATAAAATAAATTTAAATAATAATAAAAAATAAAATAAAATTAATTTCTCAATTTTAAAATAAGATGCCAAAATTTTTTTTGGTCACAAACACATTAATACAAAATCAAATGCAAAAATAAATATATAATACCATACCGCATATATAATAAAAAAAAAATAATAATTTTTTAATTTTATTTATTTTTAATTTTATCTCTTTTATTTATTAATTTTACAATCATTTTTATTCTTGTCCAAGTTTGAAAAGATTGCCCATAGAAATGGAAAAGTTGCGAAATTTATGTGAGTTACAAGCTGAACGTTCCTGGTGGGAAGAGATAATGTGGGATGATGATAACATGAAAGTCCAATTCCAAAAAGTCTTTGTATCACTTTAGTATTTCTTAAAATATCTGTTGTATCTTTGTACTATACTGTATGGTAAATGAACATTGTTTTTAAAAAATTATGAAATCAGTGCATATGAGTTGTAAATATATATATCATGATTAAATAATTTATTTCTTTAGTTTTTGGTTAGTTTTGTATGGGTGAATATTAATTTTTCAATTCTATTAAAATAAATAAAAATATTTATATTTATATTTATAAATTTAATGTTTTTTAATATTTTAACAATTTTTTAAATTTAATAATTAAATAGTTATATTTTAAACAATTTTATATATTTTATTGACTTAGTTATAAAAGTATTATTTTAAAATAATTATATATAATTTTATCAATAATCTAAATTGATATTATATAATTTAATTATTATTTTAACTTTGCAAATAAAACCAGCTAAATGAATGTAAGTCACAAATCTAATTTAAGTTTTTGTATCATGGTAGTGTATTATATGATAAATGAGTATTGCTTTTAAAAAATTATGACATGAGTGCATATGATTTGTAAAAATATATATCACCATTAAATAAATGCATATATTTTTCTTACTTTTAGTTTTTGGTTAAATATATAATTAAAAAGGTATATTTTAATTTATATTTATATTTTTTTGTTTTTAATATTTTAACAGTTTTGTAAATTTTAAATTTTAATTATTTTTTTTTACTAAAAATTATGGAAATTTCGATAAGATTTTGGGCGCTCTTGAAGATTTTGATGGTGCTAAATCTATTTCCACCATATAAAACATGATTCAAACACTGCTAGTGCTACTACAAGATTTCTTAAAGTTTTGATCGTCTCTTCTTCTATAAATTACTTATAAAAGAATTATTTAAAATGGTTATATAATTTTATGAATTATTGTATAATAATTACCATTTTAAATTTACAAATGAAATTAAAAATCCTTGGTACACTAAAAGGCAGTAGAAAAGTCAACAGAGAGAAAATTACACCTATGGCTGAAATTCTTTGCCTTGGCATCAAATTGATTTTTGGGAAGTGAAAATTATGACGAGTGTGCTCAAGGCTATTCCTATAATAAGATCTTCTTTGGTAGAATTATTAAGCATAAGTGTTGGTGTGGGTTACTCTACCTTGACTCATATTTATAGTTTATACACTTTCATATTATTCTTGCTTTATTAATAGAATGGAAAAGAACATATTTGAATTATGATGTAATGATAAAAAAAAACAATCATTAGATTTGACATCAAATTTTAAAATATGGTTAGTATAATGTATTACATATTAAAATATAAATCAAATTTTCATCAGTAATTTAGTTTAATATTACTATACTTCCAGCATTTAAACAATATTGGTATATCATGATTTAAATATTTAATAACATTATTTGTTTGGATTATGGGAGGAAATCAACAAGCCTAGTAACATTGAATTTATTTTCCTTATACTTAGCCACACATAACAACATACACATCTCATCTTTTTTTATGTGAGTTGGCTTATTTAATACTATGCAAAAAAAAAAGGTACATGTTTACAGTTGTTGAGGTTTTTGAAAATGGATATGAGACCTCAACCAACTCTCTAATCACATAAACCAAATGAACCATAAATTTCTAGAAATGTATCTTAGCAAACCCAACTATGCCATATAGAAATAAACTAAATGAACCATAAATTTCTACAGATATATCCTTGCAATCCCAATTATGCCGCATAGAGAGGTAAGTTACACCAAAATTGTTAAATTCAAAGTAGATATGTAGCACGATTCAAAAAGTAACTTAAAATTGCATACTAACATAGAAAAATCATGAGAGCATCTGAGATCATGATCGAGGAGAGGCGACTTATCCTTTTCCTTTACATGGATTTTGATCCTTATCTCATCCTAGATGATGAAAGGATTGGGGTTGGAACCCTTTGGAGGTGGATGTGGTTGGGAGCTCCAAAGCCTCTTCCTCTTTATCATATCTTTCATAGCAAACTCTAAAGTAAACACAATTCAACAAAGCATGGTGAATTTAGTCTCCAATCTTTGAAACATGTCAATTAATTTATGTTCATAAAACTATCATTTTCTAGAGTAATGGCTACTAAAGTTTTGGCCAAATAGTAAAAATTCATTCTCTACAGACCTTGGTCTCCCTAGATCAAGACAAGACAATATCATCAACTGAGCTTTGAAACTAAGGTTTCATATTTTCTAGTAAGGTTTGCTCACATCTCTATTCGATAGAATTAACAAGGGATTCAATTTTACTACTAAATGTGAAGATAGTTATTTTGGAAGAAGCTCTTCTAGGATTGTTTAATAACTCTCTCAAATAATGTTCCCTTATGATGTAGGGATATTCTCCTATGCAACTACCTATTCCCCTTGATAATTTGAGAGACCCCCATCTTACTTGACTGGGGAACCTTCAAAGGAACCATAAAAATGATAAAATTAATGCAATAAAAAGCCACACCCGTCTCACAAACTAAAATTTGGAAAATATCTTTCCTACTATAGGAACCTAGAATGAAACATAGGGTCTCCAAACGCAGGGTCTCTGAACACTTTGATGCAACACAGGGTCTCCAAACATCTTTATGCAACTTTGATTATCATAGTTGATTATAGTAGGACTTAGATGAATTTCAAACAAGTGTGACAAAAGCTTCGTTAACCATACAACCTTCTTTCCTACTTCACATGTACCTACATATTCAGCTTCAAGACTACTTACAATAACGTTTCCTTGCTTTCTACTCATCCATGATACCATAGAAAACCCAAAGTTGAAGCATGCACGAGTAGTATTTCTTCCATCAGACCCATTGCCACCTAGGTAAGAATATGAGAAAACAACTAGATTGACTTCCTCACTCTTGTATTTTAGGTAGTGGTGTATAGTACCATGGAGATATCTTAAAATATGTTTGGAAGCTACCTAGTGTTTATGATGAGGTTCCAACTGAAATTGGCTGAGGATGTTCACTGAAAAGCATATATATGTCCTAGTGTTTACTAGATACATTAGGGAGCCCACCAACTGTCGATAGGAGGTAGGATCCACAAGAATTGAGTTAGATCCTTGCTACTTCTTGAAATTTGTGATCATAGAAGTAGTCATGGGCTTGGAGTCCATTTCTGCATTATCTTGATGATGTACTTTTCTTACCCCAAGTATATCTCCCCAGGTTTCTGCCATACTTCGAGACCCGGTTAGTAATGCATAAGTCAAAGATCCTTCATTCCAAATTCAACTTCCAACATCTTCTTGCATTCTTCAATTCTATGCTCCATGCCTATGATGAATATATCATCCACATACCATAGAATAATTTCGGGTGCATTATTCATGACCTTTATGTAGATATTTGGATCAACAATACCCTTAACGAACCCATTCCTTAGGATATATGCATCCATTCTTGTGTACCATTCCCCAGGAGCTTCCTTCAATCCATATAGGGATTTATTGAGTTTGTAGACGTGAGATTCCATGCTATTTACTTTGAAACCTTTGGGTTGTTCGATGTATACTTCCTCTTAAATGGTCCCATTTAGAAATGTGGTCTTCACATCCATTTGATGGATATTCCAACCCATTGTAGTATCCAATGAAACCAGAGATATAATGGTAGTATACCTTGTTGTATGTGTAAAGGTTTCTTTGGAGTCTATTCCTTCCTTTTGAGAGAAGCCCCTTGCAACAAACCTTGATGTGTACATATTTATGCTTCCATCAACAACATGCTTGATTTTGTAGATCCATTTGGATGTGAGAAATGATTTGTCACTAGGTCTAGGAATGATTTCCCAAACCCCATTCTCGATAATGGATTAGCATTATTCTTTCATCACCTTCTTCCAGACATCTTGTTGAGCAGCCTCTTCAAATTTAGATGGTTAAGCTTAAATGAGCTTTGTTATATTTGCAACATAACCAGAGTATCTTTTTAGTATTTTTATTTCCCCGAAGGCTCATATGGGAGATTCATATCCTTTGACATCTTGTAGAGTATATTTTCACCAATTTGGCATTTTCATTGTGGTTAGGATGACCACAGGTTGAATAGGCTCACTTGGTCCTTATTATTCTTGATTTGTTGTAGGATCTTCATGATGTGGTTCTTCTTCTTCGAATATGGGAGATTCTTCATCATCATATTCTATGAGAATATCTTTGGACTTCTTGTAGACTTGGCTCTCATCAAATATAACATATCTGCTTACTTCGATTTTCCTTCTTTCTTTTATGTAGATTCTATATGCCTTTAAGGAGAGACTATATCCAATGAATATTCCTTTGATACTTGTAGAATCCAACATATTTCGTTTTTACTTTGGAACATGGATGTATGCAGGGCTTCCAAAGATAGGAGGTGATCCACACTTGGCTTCTTTCTTGTAAACAATTCTTTGGGAGTTATGTTCTTGAGACTTTTATGATGACTTCTATTTTGTATGTACACGGATATCATGGTTGCTTCTCTCCATAAGAATTTTGGTAGGTCTTGATCAAGGGGAATTTTATTAATAGCTTCTTCAATAGTCATATTATTTCTTTCAACAACTCCATTTTGTTCGGGATAGTAGGGAACAATGAGCTCCCTCTTAATTCCTAATTCCTTACAATATTCAATCAGTTCCTTGGAAGAGTGTCCCCCACCATTTTCGGATCTTAGAGTTTTTATCTTTCTTTTGGTGAGTTTTTCTAATTCATTTCAAAACTTCTTGAATTTTTCAAATACTTCATCCTTTTTCTTGATAAGGTAGATCCATGTCCTTCTAGAATTTTCATATATGAAAGTTACATAATAGAGATGACCTCCAATATATTTATCATACATGGGCCCACACGCATCAAAGTGAATAAAGTCCAATATTTATTTGGCCCTAGTTACATTATTTGGAAATGGCTTTCTTGTATGTTTTCCCAAAGAGCATCCCTTGCATACACCTTCATGATATTCCTTTGTATTGGGGATTTCATTAACCAATTGACTAAGAGAGGGAATGAGCCTATAGTGTATATGACCATATCTTATATGCCATAGTTCAATAGGACTAATTTCCATATGAACCAAGGCTTGAGGAGATGGTGTAGTAACCCTATACAAAATTACTTCACGAACTCTAATAACTCTAGCTTTGTCAATTCTAGAATATTTACCTTCAACCAATTATTTTCCATTAACAAAAGAAATTCTTTCACCTTTATCTTCTAAACAAGAGATAGAAAGAAAATTCTTTTTCAAACCTAGAACGTATAGTATGTTGTTGAGGTGCATCTTCGATCCACTTTCTAATTCCAACGAGGTTGATTACAGACCTTTCACATCATATATTTTGTTGTCACCCAATTCCACTGCATGAGAGGATGATTCCCTTGAGAGTGTATCTAGTTGTTTACTTTCTCCATCCACTTGCCTTTATGATCCACTATCAATGGTCCATGCATTTTCATCATGAAGAGATCCTGTAAGGGCAGCCAAAAGTCCTTGGGCTTTGAATTTTATGAATAGGTAGTGGAAGATCTTCTTGATCCATCTTATAGAAGAGTTGATACCCATCCTTATGTAGTCCATCAATGAGGGAGATTTCATGCCAACAGAGTAATCTTCAATCCTTCCAATTCTTAGCTCTGATACCATGTTGAAGAATCAATGCAGATATATTAGGTTTTGATTCTTTGATCTTGATAATTACTTGTGAATGTGTTGGCTTCCTTCTTTATTATCTTATCTTTCATCAAGTAATTACCATATTATGTGTGTATGAAGATAAAAAAATAAGAGAAACAAGATATAGGCACTATTTTAGGGAAAAAACCCCTTGAGAGGAAAATCCAGTCAAGATAATTCTTCCTTTCAATAGTATTCTTTGAGACTCTTCACCCTTGAAATGAGCCAAAATTTCCCTCCACACCATGTCAACCTTCTAGATCTTCGACATAGCAGCAACGACATCCAATCCTCTAGTATTTTCACAGATTTTTAAGCAGCTGCAACATCCAAACTTTGGACTTCGATCTCCCAAGAGAGAGCATGAAACAGAAAGATTCCTTCACCAAAAATTCGATTTTCTCTTCCTCTTGCTTCTAGAACCAACTTGAACTTCTTTTTGCCTCTTCCTTCAACTTCGCACTTTTTCCCTTGATGCAATGGATATAGAACTTTCTTGACAAGTGAGTTAGCAAATGAATTCGAACTCCTTGCTTTTATAGCCTCTAGATGAGTTCAAATTCCTCCCTTTGAGGCTGAATTTAGCTCCTTAAGGCTAAGTTGATGTGGAGGGCTAATAAACCATTTTTACTAAAAAAAAAACCTAATTACGTGAATCAAAAGCCAAATAAGGGTCAATATAAATCTGTAATGATTAACCTAGAAATCCACAATTGGGACCTAATACTAAATATGACCCAAGCATGAAACCCATGCTCTAATAAGTCATTTAATAATAAAATAAATGTCAAATGATAATATAAATCAATTTTCTTTAATTCTTTTGATAAATACAATAAATATAAATTATGAAGGTTGAACCCAGTTACAATCTTCAACACCTTGCTTGACTATATAATTGCCACTCCCTTATATATTTTCAACTATACAAGTGCTTCTCCATCCAAATGACGTCATAATCTAGCATGTCCTAGCAACATCATTGTTTACGAGGTTCGATTTACCATTTCCACATTATCTATAAACTATCATGGATATTCCATTGGAATATTTTTTCATAATAAATATGATAGAATTATTGAAATATTTATTGTTAAATTATTTTCCCTATATTCCAAATTATTTATTTAGATTATTTTGTGCTTAATTAATTGAATTAGATAAAATATGAGAAATAGAAAACATAAAGAAATACATACGCCAACCATAATAAACATAAAGATTTTCTCTAGGAAAATCTTACATGATGAAACCCAAATAGAAAGTGGGGTTTCTATACGCTCTTTTCTCCAGTATGAAAAATGTTAAAGTACCAAGAAAGAGGTACTCTATATGGAGTTACCTAAAACATGTGGCGTGCATGGAAGTTACATAATCGTAACCCCGTCTATTTTTCTCTCTAAATCAACTCACATTTTCTCTGCTCAACTATATAATTAATACAATAACATAGAATCGAACCCCTACTCCTCCTAGTAGCCTAGTTTATATAATAGCCCAATAACCAACTAGATGAAAGATTTGGCTCCCTCAAGCCTTCATCACAATTACAATTTTGGACCTTCTAAAGTCTTCATGAAATTACACATGTGGATAACCTCATATGTGTGAGTAACGATGACTAGTATGACATCCATTAGTATCATGGTGGTCAACATAGTAGCTCGACATACAAGAGCCATAAATTTTACATACAAACTTCGATTAACATCATCCTTGCACCAATGAATAACACATAGGGTTATAAAATAAGTTAGGATTTTTTGGACCTAAAACCACATCATTTAATGCCTCAAAATAGCTCCAGAAGGTTTCAAATCCTAATTCTTCAATAGGGGATTTATTTGTGAAAATCACCCTACAAGTTGATTCCTTCAATTTTTCCACCGTCAAAGAATCAAGATCGATGAAAAATATTATGATGATATAATTCAAATCACTAAACATCAACCAAAAAATCATTTCACATAGAACCAATCCATCTCCCACAATCTCTACCATCAAGACTAATCCATGAATTTGGGTGCTCGTAGAAGCCACCTCCATGGATTATACTCTTTCTTGATCTTCCCATGTAGCTTGCTTGACTTCTAGATCCAAGTTCCCTAACACTTGAACAAGGGGATATACACCTCTAATTTAATTAGATATGTCTTTCTATCTTATTTACAATTATATGATTATTAACAACATACACCTATACCTATATTGGATGTCATGGTATGATACAAGTTGGAGGGAGGTTAGGAATTCGTCACACCAGGAATTGAATGGAGAGGATGCACCATATCATCCCTCACCGACTTAATTGTCTAGGATAATTTAAATGTGGCTCTATAAATGATGGTTATTCACTATAGGAATATTCTCCTTGCACAAGAAGGGTAAGGTATCAATGTTAAAATTTTCATAATTATTATGGCCCATTTACTCCTTGTTGTCACATCAATGATGATATCCTCCCCTCACTAATTTCCTCGGATTCAAAGTATTTTTTTCATTCGAGGCATTTGATTCTCAGCTCCTTCACTTGGTGGACCTATTGTTTCCCTCCGTTGCAATATTTCATGGGGATTCATCTATTATGGATTTTTAATTTAATGCATCTCCTTTAACATGAAAGGTTTTCCCTATCATTCTAATCATTTTTTGAACTTGTACAATTTTAGCATTTCTTCAATTAGTAGTATGGGTGTCCTTGGTGGGATTCTTTTCCTCGCTTCCTCTATGCATACGATTATATTTCTCTATAGTCTCCTTCCTACTTCAATTATGATGATGTGATGTGGTTGAAGCATAAGAGTCTGAATCTAGGGATCCAAAGGATGTTCACATGCTCAATTATGAGCTAAGTCTTTAGATAGGTATTATCGAGCCCAATTTTTTTTAGATGTTCAAAAAGAGCTACATGATGTAAAATGAGAGGAAAATAAGGAGAGACATTATCCCCCTAATCTAGAAATAATATTAGAGTTGGTTTCATGGGTACTAGATACATGGAAAACTAGAGGATGATATAGTTAATATTTACACGCTATAGACTTATATTGGAAAATGAAGATAACATGAATAATCCAATGAGGTGGATCCCTCTATTTCATCATAGACTACATTATAGATGTTTGGTTTAATAGTTTTTGTAGTTTCCTTACTAATTTCCAACCTAGGAATTTTAGTTTAGTTGTCAATTAAAATATTGAACATCATAACATTGTCTATTTTTGTATAAATTTTGACTTTAAACCTATTTTGGAAAAGAGAATTTTGCATTGTCACTAGTTTGGTTTTCCTACTAGAAGAGAAAGGACATGCATTATCTCCCTGGTTATTTAATTTCATGGAATATCAATATAGCTTTTTCATCTTATAAAAGGAAAAAAAAACACATGCCTAACTTGTATATTCTTTATACTTAAATAAATAATTATTTTATTGTTGAAAAATGTTCACATTACTATAAAAAAAATTAATATATACCTCAAATATTATAAGTTTTAGGTATTAGCTATTATAGCTAACTACTCAAAGGTAGTATATGTGGTTGGGAATCCCTCTATATTTTAGAGGAAAAGTGGAATGTTAATTCACTTGGGGAATACAAATAGCCTCAAATAATGAATTTGATGCATTAGCAACATTTCAAGGATTGTATAAATCAAATATATGAGGAGTAAAGTGTGCCACTTTTATTGGGGATTCCTCTGCAATCATTATATTTATTCTTAAAAGTTGTGTTCCCCATTGAATTGGATTAAAAGAAATATTTGTAGAATTCATGATTGACTAAAGAATTTTAATACAATATCTTACTAGGAAGTTTTGTGTCATCTCATTCAAAGGTAAGATCAACTCACTAAGAAAGAAGACAATTTAATTGATGCAATATGTTTTGGATAAGTGGAAGTATATGCATGGAAGTCAAGATAGGAATTTGTTGTCCCTCCCTTGTTCCTATTCTATGTAATTTGATAACAATAATGATTAATATATGGAATAACTTAATTGTGATTCAAATTCCCATGTGAAATTTTGGTGTTGATGGAAACATTTTATTTTCATTTGGGCTCTTTTATACATGGATAAGTTTGAGAGGTTCCTCCTTTCTACTCATAAGATGGGATTGTGGTTAAGATAAATATAGTTGTTTCTTAGGGAATATTGTCTTCTAGTCATCACTATGGTTCATTATAGGAATATAGAGCGTGTTATGTTCAAATTAGTGGACTTTAATTTTAAAATGGAAGTCTATGAGAAGGGTAGGACAAAAGGACAATAGGAATCATGTGATATGTATTTTCAATGGAACAATTAATACTAGAGGTGGAAAGAAAATATTTCTAGTTATATGATAGGTGAGGATGAGGCATGTAGTAGAGACTAGGGGGCAAATTCAAACTATATTAAAACAAAAATTTGGATTTAAAACTATATTAAAGAAAATTTTGGAGTCAGTGGGTTTTGAACCCGAAACCTCCCCAACAATAAGTAACTTAATATGATCATTTCAACCATTGTTCCAACCACACACTTTGTCTTTTTCAACCTCACACTTTGTTATAAAATTCCATTCGAATGGTTTAAAGGGAACCATGGAGAAATTATGAGGGAGGAGGGTGCACACAAGTTAATGTAGACATGAATCTGGAGTAGATTCTAGAAATACTAACAAAGCATATATTAGGGCATTTTTGAGAGAATATTCCCTAGAATATTCTAAGAATATTATTTTGATGCTATGAGGAATCTAGAATATTTCCTAAGGGGCCAGAACTGCAGATGGAGTAATGTGGCCGAGTTGATACTAACTTTAACCAGAATTTCACAAGGATCACAATGGTGTAGTCAATCTATTCATCTAAGCAACAGATTTTAGGGGTCATGGAAGAAAACTGACTTCTTCATAAATTTTTGGCATGAAGTTCGAGACAGTAATGCACCTGTTAGAAGTAGGTCATGTTTACAGTCAAAAGTCTCAGTATGACAAGACATATCAATTCGTGCTATGATTGTTGTGATTTAGTGTAAATTTCAAGTCACTCCTTTCTTTTTATGAGATGAATGAAGTACCCCTCCCCCCCCCTATTGAAGCATATTCCAGAGACATAGTCCACATTGGAAGAATTCCATTATCAAACATTGTGTGCATTTTCTTTATGGTATCATTTATGTTTATTATTCTTTAAATGTTTGCATACATGGTTTTTACATGATCTTTCATGCAATTTTGGTGTTGAAAATTCAACAATAAATGTGTGTATAATTTAATTTTCCCTTAATTAAATTGGACAATAAATTGTAATATTATCTCATAATCACTTGTAATAATTAACTGGTGGTGATAATCTTAGTGAGCTCATGGAATTCGAGTTGATGGTGGTTGGTGAGGCATGCATAGTGATTCTATTTGTTTTTTAGTCCAAGTTACAGTTAGTGCATTATTTTAATGCATGAGAAATCAGTTAACTCAACTAATTGAGTTAAAATCAATTTAACTAGTTGTAACTGATTGTTGCACTAGTGAGAGGTCAGTGAATTAAATCAGATTTAATTCACATGCAGTGATTTGTCAAGTAACTGGTGATTTAATATTAATAGCTGCATACATGTCAGTTCTGATGAAGACCCAGTTGAGACAGAGGTTAAAGGGATGTTAGCTATCAGTTGTAATATTATCAAATTTCCCAGTTGCACTTACACACCCATAGGATTTCCCATGAGCATTGCACAGTTTTGGAAGGCTGAAATTCCTAAAGAATAGGGATTTCATTCCACATGAATTGTGCAAGCAAGGCAGGCCAAGCAGAGTTGAGAAATTGGCTAAGTGTTGGTTGATATTATCTAGATTAGTGTGAGACAATTATTGGAGTGCAACAGACTCTTGTGAGAAGAGCACATTGTAATTGTTTCATGATTCCTTGGTGAATATACAATAGAAGATAGAGGGGTTTTGAGCAACAAGATTTCCCCAGGGAAAATATCTGTGTTGTGGATTGATTTTCTTCTTTCTTTTTCTTGTTGTGATTGGAGATCATGTTTATTTTCCGTAGTTTATTTGTAGAATTATTCAGTATCTTTCTTTAGCATATTGCATGATCGGATTGAATCCATTAGTATACATATTGTTTGCATAATTCCTACATTTGGTAACATCAACTAGAGATAATTTCAGTAAATGAGAGAATCTAGATGAAGTTTCATATTAGAGAATTCTTTTTACTGATGTGAATTGTGAGCATAAATATAATCGGAGATTGGATGTGCACCACAAATAAAGAAAGTGGAAATACAAAGCTTTTTATCAAGCCTTATACAATATGGTAGAGATGGTAGATATATTGTTTGTAGATCATCAGACGATATTGGAAAATAGGGAAAATAAGAAGAAATCCAAAGAAGATGACAATGCTTTGGTAAACGAAGGAGAACCTCCATATCCATCTTCAAGTGAATATTCTTCTTCGTAATATTCTTCTCATCATTCAAATTAGGTGATCAGCCAGAGTATTCAAGCAGAGAATGATGAGTTGAGAAGACTTCTAGAAGAAGTAGAAGAGGTGAAATAGAGATTGCAACTTCAGCTACAAGCCACAGAAGATCCCTTGGAAAATTTGAAGAGTAGCGAAGCTATCATCACCAACTTCATAATAAGAAACTGAGGTAAACATTGTTAGTGATTCTTCACTTTCATGTAAATGCTTCGATAATGAAGAGATATATTAGGATGGTGCAAGTGGCCTTGGGATGGTGCAACCTCCATTTTTATTTTATTTTCTTGGTTTGGGGAGTCATTACAATGTGGACATACATTTACCATATATTATATGGTTTCAAAACTATATTAAAACCAAATTAGGGCTTTAGAACTATATAAAAGAAAAATTGGAAGTCAGTGGTTTTTGAACCCGAAACCTCGTCAACAAATAAGCAATTATTATATTTTACATCAAATTTTAAAAGTACTACAAATTAAATATGAATCAAATCGATTATATTTATACGTAATTTAGTTTAATATTACTATACTTTTAGTATTAATCACTATTGTTATACCAGGATTTAAATTTTTAATAACATTCCTTCTCTTAATTATGAGAGGAAATCAAGAGGCAAAGTAACATTGAATTTATTTTCCTTATACTTAGCGGCACATAACAACATACACCTCTCATATTTTTATGTAAGTTGACTTATTTAATACTATGAAAAAAAATGCATGTTTAGGTTAGATAAATATCTTTTGGATTAATCACATTATGCTTATTTGGTCAATGTTTTGAACCAGCTAATGTGGTTCATCCTCAAGACAAGGTGAAAAGCTTAATCTATCATCATGAATAAATAGTAAGGATACAACATTGCCCGAATATAGCCGTTATTTAATTAGTTAATTAGTTATAATTAAAAATTTAAATATTTTCTCAAAGGTTAAAGATGATAGTATATTAAAATTTTAATTATTAAAAATATTAAAAATACAATAAATATTTAAATTAAACTAAAAGAAAATAAAATTTTTATTTAAAATCAAAGGATATAAAATTTTATCAAAAGAAGATGGAATTAAATAATAAAGAATATAATTAAGGGAAGAAAAATAAATAATAGGGAGAAAGAAAACAAAAGAAGATGATTAATTAATTTATTTATTTATTTTAATTGAGGAAGGAAGAAAAAGAGAAAAATTATTAGAAAGGAAGAAAAAGGAAAAGACCAATAAAAATCCTACAAATACTTAAGGAACCAAGAAACACAATGAGGAGGGGGGTGGTAAGAATCATATCGAGAGAGCCAGAGTCCAGCTCTTATTTAATTTCCAGTCATCATCCATGTTGAGATTCTTAACATGCCTCTCAATCTCAAAAGCCTCACAAAGCTTCCTACGGTGAAACTGGTCGACCTTAAAAGTGAGCTTAGATTCTTCAATGCATACATGGCGACAGGATTTTTCCACATGTTCAGTAAGAACTGATGTGTGGGAGTGATTGTGCCTAATGTCAGCAGCATGTTCATGGATTATCTGTTTAATGGACCTCCCCATTTCTCCAATATAGGGAATAACTCGGAACAAGGAATCATGTAAACCCCTTTCATGTCATTAGGGTCAATAGGGTCCTTGACAGATCCAAGAAAATACCTAACATTACGAAGCAACTTGAACGATGAGGATACATTATTCCTTCTGAGGACATGGGAAATTTTTCCCGTTGTCCCTTGGATAAACAGGATATGAACCTTGGAAACAGGATCCAACCAAGTATATTTTCCTTTTAACCCTTTATATGCCTTTTGAAAGGAATTAAGGCCTTGAGATCTACTGTAACTATTATTTTCAAAGACATCAAGGAGACGAGGTTTCTCTGACTCTAGGTGGCTGTCGTCATAGATTCTTAGAGCATAGGAAGAAAGAGTGCGAAGCACACCAAATTTCTGAGGACGAAAATGATGGGAACTAGCATGAAGATATTGTTCCGTGCGAGTTTTCTTGAGGAAAACCTGGTGACCAATAGAACCATCATCATTCATAGAGAGAAGGATGTCTAAGAAGGGAAGGAAGCCACCCACTTCAACTTCCATTCTGAATTTAATGGAATATGACAAAGAAAAAAATATAATTTTGTGCGACCATGGGGCCAAATGACACTAGTATCATCCATAAAAATCTTCCACTTTTTAGGGAAAAATTGAGCTTAGGCTAAGGCATTGGCTTCAAAATATTCCATAAATAAGTTATAAACTATAGGGGAAATAGGGGAACTCATAGCAACACCGCAAGTTTACTCATAGAACTCACCTTGGAAGCTGAAAAAAATCGAGGTTAGGTAGAGGCCAACTAATTTAGTAGTGTTCTGGTCTGAGATTATATTAATGACATCAATGGCCTCAAGGATGGGAATTTTGGTAAATAATGATACAACATCAAAACTTACTAACAACTACCCGGGTGTTGCATCTTGATATCTTTACAATCTTTGAGGTTTTTAGAAATGTAAATAAGGCCTCAACCAACTCTCCAATCACATAAACCAAATGAACCATAAATTTCTAGAAATGTATGTTATAAAACCCATCTATGTCATACATAGAGAAACCAAATGAACCATAAAGTTCTAGAAATTTATCCTAGCAAACAAAATTATGCCATATAGAGAGGTAAGTTGACACCAAAGTTGTTAAATGCAGAGTACATATTTAGCATGATTCAATAAGTAATTTAAAATTGCATACTAACATAGAAAAATCATGAGGGCATCTGAGGGCCCGATCGAGGGGAGGCCACTTGTCATTTTCCTTTACATGGATTTTGATCCTTATCTCATCCTCTATGATGAAAGGATTGAGGTTGGAACCCTTTGGAGGTGGATGTAGTTAGGATCTCCAATGTCTCTTCCTCTTTATCATATATTTCACAAATAACTCTAAAGTTTATACTAAACACAATTCAAAATGAATATGGTGAATTTAATCTCCAGTATTTGAAATGTGTCAATTAATTTAGGTTCATAAAATTTATCATTTTCTAGAGTAATTAATGCTAAAGTTTTGGCCAAATAGTAAAACTCAATTTTTCTATAGACCTTGGTCTCCCTAGATCAAGAAAAGAAAATATCATTGACCCAACTTTGAAACTAAGGTTTTATTTTTTCTAGTAAGGCCCTATTGACATATCTATTCAATATAGTTAACTAGAGATTCAATTTTAGCCTAATTGTCAAGATAGTTATTTTGGCATAAGCTCTTCCAATATTTTCTAATAAATCTCTCAACTGATGTCCCTTTAGGATGTATGGATGTGTTCTTGTGAAACTACCTATTCCCCTTTTATAATTTGGGAAACCCCCATCTTACTTGACTAAGGAACCTCTCGAGGAACTATAAAAATGACTGAATTATTGCAATAAAAAACCACACCCATCACTCAAACTAAAAGTTGAAAAATCTCTTTCCTAATGTAGGAACTTGTGACCTCATGAAGCAAAGGGGCTAGTGAAGATACCACCTAGAGAGCATTCCCAGAGACTAGGAACCCTCACACATAACATGAAAGAGAAAAGAAATCCTGCAATATTGATTACCCTAAACAAGAAGCAGAAAAATAGAACTAAATGTCAAATAACCTTGGAATGGTAAAGCTAAAGGCTAAATATACCAAGAAGCTGGTAGGATCAACCAAAAAAAAGTGAACTAGAGGAAAGAGATAAAAATTGTTACTTGAATCAAGCTCGTGTTTGGAGCAAGCCCTACTTAACTATATCTTCCCCACTCCCTTACATATTTTCAATGATACAAGTGATTCCCCATCCAAATGACATCATAATCCAACATTTCCTAGCACCATCATTGTTTGTGAGGTCTAATTTACCCTTTGAAAATGATTGGGAAAGTACCACAGATATTCCATTAGAATATTTTTTCATAGTAAATATGATAAAATTATTGAATCTTTATTTTTAACTTCTTTTCCCTAGATTCCAAATTATTTAGTTATATTTTTTTGTGCTTAATTAATTGAATTAACTAAAATATGAGAAATACAAAACATAAAGAAATAAACACACCAACCCTAATAAACACAAATATTTTCCCTAGGAAACTCTTAAGCCAAAATAGAAAGTGAGTTTTCTCTACTCTCTTTTCTCTAGTATGAAAAATGTTAAAGTACCACGAAAATGTACTCTCTATGTAGTTACCTAAAACATATCGCATGCATGACTGCTAGATAATCATACACCTCTCTATTTTTCTAACTAAATAAACTCCCAATTTCTCTTCTCAACTATAGAATTAATACAATAATATATAATGGAACCTATACTCCTCCTAGTAGCCTAGTATATAAAATATACCAATAACCAACTAGAGGAAATGTTTTCCTCCCTCATGCCTCCATCACAATTAGAATTTGGAACCTTGTAGAGTCTTCATGAAATTATACGTGTGGATAGCCTCATATGTGTGAGTAAAGATGGTTAGTATGGCATCCATTTTTATCATGGTGTTCAACATAGTAGCTTAACTTGCAAGAGCCATAACTTTTGCATACAAACTTTGATTAATATAATTCTTGCACCATTGAATAACACTTAGGGTTTTAACATAGGTTAGGATTTTTTGACCCAAAAACATGTCATTTTGCCTCAAAATAGCTCCATAAGGTTTCAAACCCTATTTCTCCAATATGGCACCTATTGATAAAAATGACCCTACAAGTTGATTCCTTTGAATTTTCCATTCTCAAAGCATCATGATGTTAATTTTCAGATTGTTCTATGTTGTATCAATTACTTTTCCCGATTCCAAACTTCAATTAGCAATATTTCCAATTACAATAAGATTTTCCATTCGTCAACAGTAATTGCGGATAGAATAATAAATGTAATGACAAAGGATAGAATCAACACATCAACAAGAGACACCCAATTTGGTCAAAGACCAAGGAAAAACCAATTATGGGGAAAACCCTTTGAATTTATTCTTCTATTATATTGTCATAAAATGTTCAGAAAAGAGAAAAATGAGCCCAATACAATATGATCAGAAATACAACCCAACAAGTTCAGAAACCAACACACAATAGCAAAATATATTAGAGACAACTTGATTCAGACTTCAAGCAACTTCATAAATTTTCAGATGATGGTTAACTGTGGTCAAACCCCTAGACACTCCCTTCAGGTTAGCATGGGTGCATCTTTAGGTCCTGGACGCTACCTTGCCCGTAGCACGTATGCATCCAGGGACTAAATTCTGTAGTTCTATGCCAACTTCTGGAAAATAAACGCTAACTTTTGTGCGAGCTTCGGACATGTGACTTTTGACCTCTATATAACCTTTTCCTTCGCCAATGTGTTGAACCAAATCAGATATCAAAGAAGAATATGATTGATGTTGTGATGTCCAAATGAGCTTCTAAGTTACTCGTATTTATAGGATTTTGATGGGTTTCCAATGATGTCCATTTGATGTTGAGACCGACCTATCCAAATGTATATGTGAGTGAAACCGACCTGATCCAATATCAATGAGTGGGTACAAAATCAAAACCCAAATTCTACTTATCTGAACGAGGTGATATTTAAGTTGATTTTGGTCCTCTAAAAAAGAGGAGCTCAATTCCATCATCATCTCCATTAAATGAGTATTCCAAAGTGGCTTGATCATAGTTGCATAATTTTAACACTCCCTCTAAACTAGGGAGAATTCCACCTATAAAACTTGTCCATTAATCAATGTGTCATATTTTCATCATGTGTACCAATATGCTCAACGCTATTTGCTTAAACATTATTGAATATAAAGAAATAATCATCAGGGAGCATAATATACCACCCTCTATCCATCGAGCTACTACCTTGAATCTCAATGAGAGGGCTACTACCCAGGAATGTGTCATCAAGATACTACCTGGAAATTTCATTAGGATACTACATGGAAATTTCATCTAGATACTACTTGGAAGTATCATAAGGCTACTACCTAGAAATTTCATCGGGCTACTACTCGGAAATGTCATGGGGGAGCTACAACTCAACCCATATCAAGCAATAAGTGATGTAGGGGAGCTAATACTCAACCCATCCTATTGCCTACTGATATTCCCAACAATGAAACATAAGATTTATGTGGTAGAACACCTGCATCATAATCTAGCTTAGACGAGATACCCAACCTACCAAGAGGTAAGGATCACACGCTTCCAAGCCTCCTAAACCGTTGGCTAGACGGAGATGGATAATCCTAACAAGCCCAACTTGTGGGTATGATTCCAACTGGGGTATACTATACAAATAACAATATAGGGTGAGCTACTAATCTAACCCTATGGGTAACAGATAGGGGTGAAACCCTATTGAGCAAAGTTACCTTAACTCCAGGAGCCATTTATCTCAATTCCTTACCCGAGGAACTAAACAGGGGGGAAGAGTATGGCTCACTGACCTCGATTAATGGTGCCCCTTATTAGGAGAGTCACATCCATCAGCCCAAGCTTCTCTTTGAAGACCAATAAATTCCCTTTCGGAAAATCCTTAGTGAGAATATCTGCAATCTGCCCATCTTTCGATATGTGATGGAGACAAATGACTCCTATCTGTACCATATCACAAATGAAGTGGTATTAGATCTCTATGTGCTTGTACTTGTCATGAAGCACAATATTCTCTGCTATACAGATCCCACTCCTATTGTCACAATATATCACTGTAGTGCCTAGGGCCTGGTCAAATATCTCTCCAAATATCTTCCTCATCCAAACTACTTCACAACTAACCATACTAGCTCCAATATACTCTGCCTCGACGATATTCAATGCTACTAACTTTTGTTTCCTTCTCATCCAAGATATCATGGCAGATTCGATACTAAAAACAATCAAGACATACTCTTACTATTGATAACATTTCCCACCCAGTCAACATCGGCATATCCATGAAGTCAAACATCTCCGACAGATTATCGCAGACCAAGTGTATCGTACCCTACAAATATCTCAAAATGTGTTTCGCAGCAGTCCAATGTGCATGGAGAGGCTTGGTCATGAATTTAATCAAGGTATTAATTCCATAACATATGTACGAATGGGTGTCCACAAGGAACAACAGAGCCCTAATCAACTTTCTATACTTGGATGGATTCTCCAAATTGGGTTCTACAACTTTTCCACATAATTTATTGAAGTCTGTTTCCATCAGTGTGGGTATAAAGTTACATTCAATCAATCCAAATCTTTCCAACAAATTCACAACATATTTTCCTTGTGCAACTAAAATCTCACTTGGCCTTTTCCACACCTCAAGGCCTAGAAAGTAGTGCATGAGTCCAAAGTCCTTCATTTCAAATTCATAGGCTAGCTCCCTCTTACACTCAATCATTTGAAACTCACTACCTATCAGGAATAGAAAATCAACATATAATAGTAGTCGCCATATAATAGTGTAATAATAGTACTATGGTATCTTTGTAATGTACGAAATGAGTAATTTTAACGAGTATTGTATGATTTGTAAACATGTATATCACGATTAAATAAATTTATATGAATTGTTTCTTTTACCTTTATTTTTTGGTTAAATACATAATTAAAAAAATATTTTTAAAAATTTAATTTTAAATTTGTATTTAGGAATATTAAATTTTACATTCTATAAATTTAATAATTATATATATATATATATATAATTTTTTTTTTTTTTATAATTAAATATTTATATTTTAAACAGTTTTATGCATTTGGATAAATTAGAAATAAAGGAATTATTTTAAAATAGTAATTTTATGAATTATTATATAATAATTATTATATTAAATTTACAAGTGAATTCAAAAAGTCCTCTAGATTAATTTCAGCCACAGGTGTGATTTTATCTGTGTTGACCACATTTTTCAATGTAACTATTTATTCTTTGCCTTGGGATCGAATTGTTTATCTGGAAGTGAGAATTGCTTCTAGTGTGCTCATGGCTATTCCTATAATAAGATCTCGTTTGGTCAAATCTATTGATCAAATCATTAAGTAAAAGTAATAAGATCTCGTTTGGTCAAATTTTTTGGTCAAATCATCAAGTAAAAGTGTTTTTGTGGGTTAATGCTACTTTAACTTATTTTTATAAGTTATACACTTTCATATTATATCTGTTTTATTAATATATTAGAAAGGAATTTTTTTTAATTATGATGTAATGATAAAAAATTAGATTTTACATCAAATTTTAAAATCCAATTAATATAAAATATTACAAATTAAAATATGAATCAAATTGATTGTCTTTCATAAGTACTTTAGTTTAATATTACTATACTTTTAGTATTAACAATATTGGTATATCGTGATTTAAATTTTTAATAACATTCTTTCTATTAATTATGAGAGGAAAATTTTAAGGATGAAATATTATATTAAAGTTCAGAAATTTTGGCGAATCTTACTACTTCCTAATATGCAAATTATAAAATGTTTGGTAATATTTTTATAAAAATATTTAGATTTCTAATGATTTTATATTAGTCTATATAAAATTTTGGCAATTTTTAGGGTAAAATAATTTTATATTATAAAATGTGGGCGAATCATTTTTAGAAAAAATGGAAATTAGCAAATATTTTTTTTGGAAAAAGCATGCAAAATTAGCCCACTTGCGAATATTAGCCCCTAAAATTTTCATGCAAAATAACATTGAATTTATTTTCCTTATATCTAGCCACACATAACAACATACACCTCTCATTTTTTTATATGTAATATGGCTTATTTAATACTATGAAAAAAAATAGAAGGACATTAAACCAAATGAACCATAAATTTCTAGAAATGTATCTTTGCAAACCCAACTATT
This sequence comes from Pinus albicaulis, assembly GCA_034641835.2. Lineage (NCBI taxonomy): Eukaryota > Viridiplantae > Streptophyta > Pinopsida > Pinales > Pinaceae > Pinus > Pinus albicaulis. Next base: position 386,050,868 of record CM076574.1, read on the forward strand.
CCATACAAAGAGAAACCAAATGAACCATAAAGTTCTAGAAATGTATCCTATCAAACCCAACTATGCCATATATAGAGGTAAGTTGACACCAAAATTGTTAAATGAAAAGTACATATGTAGCATGATTCAAAAAGTAATTTAAAATTCCAAACTAACATAGAAAAATCACGAGGGAATCTAAGGACCTGATCAAGGGGAGCCCACTTTTCCTTTTCCTTTACATGGATTTTTATCCTTAGCTTATCCTCTATGATGAAAGGCCTTTGAGGTTGGATCCCTTTGGAGGTGGATGTGGTTAGGAGCTCCAAAGTATCTTCCTCTTTATCATATCTTTCACAGCCAACTCTAAAGTTGAAACTAAACACAATTAAAAAAAGTATGGTGAATTTAGTCTCCAATATTTTAAACATGTCAATTAATTTATATTCATAAAATTTATCATTTTCTAGAGTAATAGATGCTAAAGTTTTGGCCAAATAGTAAAACTGCATTTCTCTACAGACCTTCGACTCCCTAGATCAAGAAAAGACAATATCATTGACCCAGCTTTGAAACTAAGGTTTCATTTTTTCTAGTAATATTTGTTGACTTCTCCATTTGATAGAATTAAACATAGATTTTATTTTAGCCTAAATTTCAACATATTTATTTTGGAAAAATATCTTCCGAGTTTTTTAAATATCTCTCTTAACCAATGTTCCCTTAGGATGTAGGGATGTGCTCCTGTGAAAATACCTATTCCCCTTGATAATTTGGGACACCCCCATCTTACTTCACTAGGGAACCTCTCGAGGAACGATAACAATGAAATAATTAATGCAATAAAAAACCACGCCCATCTCTCAAACTAAAATTTGGAAAAGCTCTTTCATACTATAGGAGCTTGCGACCTCATGAAGCAAAGGGGCTACTACAAATACCACCTAGAGAGGATTCCCATAGACTAGGAACCCTCACACATAAAATGAAATAAAAAATCAACCCCACAATATTTATTATACCCTAAACAAGAACTGGAATAATAGAACCAAATGCAAAACTCCCTTGGAATGGTAAAGCTAAAGGCTAAATATCCCAAGAGGCTGGTAGGATCAACCATAACAAAGTGAACTATAGGAAAGAGATCAAAATTAGTACTTGAAGAAAGCTCGTGTTTGAAGCAAGCGTTGCTTAGCTATATCTTTCCAACTCCCTTACATATTTCCAACTATACAAGTGCTTCCCTATCATAATCCAACATATCCTAGCACTGTAATTGTTTGTGAGGTCTAGTTTACCCTTTCCAAATGATTTGTAAACTACGAGAAATATTTCAATTGAAGAATATTTCATAATAAATATGATAAAATTATTGATATTTTTATTGTTAACTTATTTTCCCTAGATTCCAGATTATTTAGTTAGATTATTTTGTGATTAATTAATTGAATTAGCTAAAATAGGAGAAATATAAAACATAAATGAATACACACATCAACCATAATAAACACAAATATTTTCCCTAGGAAACTCTTACATGATGAAACCCAAATATAAAGTGAGTTTTCTCTATGCTCTTTTCTCTTGTACAAAAAATGTTAAAGTACCAAGAAAGGGGTACTCTCTATGGAGTTACCTAGAACATCACATGCATGGCTACTACATAATCATAACCCCCTCTATTTTTCTCTCTAAATAAACTCCCAGTTTCTCTGCTCAATTAATTAATACAATAACATACAATGAAACCTATACTCCTCCTAGTAGCCTAGTATATAAAATAGTCCATTAACAAACTAGAGGAAATATGAGGCTCCCTCAACCCTCCATCACAATTAAATTTTTGGACCTTCTAGAATATTCATGAAATTCCACACGGGGATAGCCTCATATGTGTGAGTAACAATGGTTAGTATGGAATCCACTTGTATCATGGTGGTCAACACAGTAGCTTAAATTACAAGATCCATAACTTTTGCATACAAACTTTGATTAACATAATTCTTGCACCATTGAATAACACCTAGGGTTCTAACATAAGTTACGATTTTTTTGACCCAAAAAAATGTCTTTTAATGCCTCAAAATAGCTCCATAAGGTTTTAAAACCTAATTCTCCAATATGGAACCTATTGGTAAAAATGACCCTACAAGTTGATTCCTTCAATTTTTCCATTCTCAAAGCATCATGATAGATGAAAAATAGTATGATGATCTAATTCAAATCACTAAAAATCCTCAACAAAATCATTTCACATAGAACCAAGCCATCTCCCACGTTCTCTACCATCAAGAATGATCCATGAATTTTTGTGTTTATGGAAGCCATATCCATGCATTATATTATTTCTTGATCCTACCATGTAGCTTGCTCAACTTCTAGAGCCAAGTTCCCTAACACTTGACCCAGGGGACATACACCCCTAATTTATTTATATATGTATTTCTATCTTAATTACAAGTATTTGATTACTAACAACATACACCTATACCTATATTGGATGCCATGGGATTAGACAAGTGGGAGGGAGGCTAAGCATTCATCGTACCAGAGATTAAATGGGGAGGATGTATGATATCATCCCCCACCCACTTAATTTTTCAGGCTCATTTCAATGTGGCTCTATAAATGATGGTTATTCACTATAGGAAAATTCTCCTTGCATAATAAATACAAGGTATTAAAGTTAAAATTTGCATATGGTGCATTTACTCCTTGTTGCCACATCAATGATGATATCCACCCCTCACTAATTTCCTCGGATTCAAAGTATTTTCTGCATTTGAGGCATCTACCTCTCAGCTCCTTCACTTGGTAGACTTGTTGTTTCCCTCTATTGCTCTCGTTGATGAAAATTCCTCTATTATGGATTTTTAATTTAGTGCCTTTACTTCAACTTGAAAGGTTTTCCCTCGCACTTTGATCGTCATTTGAACATGTGCAATTCTAGAATTTCTTTTATCAATCTTGTGGGTGTCCTTGGTGGGATTCTTTCCCCTCATTCATCTATGCATCTGATTCCATTTATCTATGTCTCCTTCCTACTTTAATTATGTTGAGGTAGTGTTGTAGCAGCATAAGAGGAGTAAGATATTAGGGATCCAAAGGAGGTTCACATGGTCGATTGTGAGCTAAGTCTTTAGATAGGTATTATCAAGCCAAATTTTTTTCATATGTTAAAAAAGAGGTACATGATGTCAAATGAGAGGCTATTAAGGAGAGCGATTATCTCCCTAACCTAGAAATAATCTTAGAGGTGGTTGCATGGGTATTGGATACTTAAAAAACTAGACGAAGACATAATTAATGTTTACACACAATATACTATATTGGCAAATGAATATAGCATGAAAAACCCAATGAGTTGGATCCCTTTATTTCAACATAGACTACATGATAGATGTTTTGTGTAATGGTTTTTGTAGTTTCCTTACTAATTTCCAACCTAGGAATTTTGGTTTACTTGAAAATTTCAAGATTGAACATCATAACATTGTCTATTTTTGTAATTTTGACTTTAAACCTCTTTTGGAAAAGATAATTTTCCATTGACACCAGTTTGGTTTTCCTACTAGAAGACTAGGGAATTCAGTAGTTCCCTGGTTATGTAATTTAATGGACTAACAATAGAACTTTTTAATCTTACAAAAAAGAAAAAGATAAAAATATCCCTAACTGGTATATTACTTATAGTTAAATAACTAATAATTTTATTACTGAATTTTTTTCACAATATTATCATAACAACAATTAATATATAAATAAAATATTATAAGCTTAAGGTATTAACTATTATAGCTACCTACTCAAAGGTAGCATATGTGGTGGGAATCCTTCCAGATCTCAGAGGAAAAGAGGATTGTGACTTCACCTGGGGAATAAAAATAACCTTAAATAATGAAGTTAAGGCGTTAGCAACATTTCAAGGATTGTATAAATCAAATATATGTGGAGTAAAGTGTGCCACTTTTATTGGGGATTCCTTCACAATCATTAGATTTCTTCTAAAAAATTGTTTCCCCCATTGAATTGGATTAAAATAAATAATCAGTATAATTCATGATTGGCTAGAGAATTTTGATACTATATCTTACTAGGAAGTTTTGTGCCATTTCATTGAAAGGGAAGATCAACTCACTAAGAAAGAAGAAAATTTAAATGATGCAAGGTGTTTTGGATAAGTGGAAATATATGCATGAAATTGAATATGGAGATTTATTGTCCCTACCTTGTTCCTATTCTATGTAATTTATTAACAATAATGATTAATAAATGGTGTAACTTATGATGTGATTGAAATTCACATGGGAAATTTTGGTGTTGATGGAAACCTTTTATCTTAATTTTGGCTCTTCTATACATGGATAAGTTTGAGAGGATCCTAATTTCTACTCACAAGATGGGTCCATGGTTAAGATAAAAATAGTTGTTTCTCAGGGAATATTGTCTTCTAGTCATCAATATGGCTCATTATAGGAATATATAATGTGTTTTGTTCAAATTAGTGGACTTTCATTTCCAAATGGAACTATGAGAAGGGTATGGAAAAGGGACAATAGGAAGCATGCAATATGAATCCACAATGGAATGATCAATACTATAGGTGGAAAGAAAATATTTCTAGTTATACGATAGGTGAGGATGAGACATGTAGTAGAGACGAGGGTGAAAATTCAAATCTGATGGGTGATAGAGAAAGAGTGGCAAGAGTTTATGATCATTTAGGTAGCTAGAAACTAGGTGTTGGAGGAAAAATGGAAATTGTTGGAGAAAAGGATTAAAGACATTGAACATTATTTGAATTTTACCATAAAAGAATCACTACATAACTCTTTCCATATTTTCATTGGGTACTTCATTTTTTATTGATCAATTTGAATCAACGGTCATAGAAAGAAGAGAATAAGAAGCATAAAGAGGATAGATGGACCAAGTTGTATTTTTGAAATTTTCAAGTGAGTATGAAAGAAGGATTGACAACATCAAAGTGAAAGGGGGTTAAATAGATTTTATCAAGGCACAAATTTAAGTTTGACAATGTCACAAGAGTTAGATTGATCCCATAAAATCATGTAAGTTAAGGTTTACAATGTCAAAGGATAAAATTGATTAGCGATGTCAACAAGGCCAAAGATATAAATGGAGTTGCAAAGTGAGTTGCAGGATGTATTAATATGAATGTATAGAGGGAGATAGGCACAAATAAGTGTATATACAAAGTTACACATGTAGATAGATAGAGAAATGATGGAGGATGAAGAGAGAGGTTGACATGTTGTCAAAATTCATATTCATGTTATGTTCATGTACGTTCTTTTATTTTTAATTGAGGCTCGAGGGGAATTTAGGTATCAAATATAGTTTTAGTCCCATGGATATATGATTGTATACTTCATTTCACCTAATGTTAATAAAAGGAGACAATTTTCGGGGAGATCTATTGTGTAATGTCTATGATCATTTATCTGCTTGAAATTTTTTAAATTACTCTTTAAGTTCATGTGTGTTGACTCTCTAGTTTCCTTTATAATGGTGGTTGTCTTATATAAATGGTAAATGTATTCAATCACCTTTTGAAACCTCGTCAATACAGTTAAGTCCTAGAAATGATTCATGGGATACCTTCTTCCCTTGTGGAAGATTGAAAATCACAACACATGCTAGGATATAAAGAAACATTTTTGTTTCCCTTGAAGCAGAACCTTGGTATCTACATTATTATTTTTCACCAAATTGTTCCCTTGCCAGGACCTTGAAGTTTAAATAGGGTTTTTATGATAATATTGATCTAGGTGGATCCCTAATGGATTAAAAATCAAAGTCCTTAAATTGGATCCCTAATCGAAGAGCTCATTCCAAAATTTCCAATTGTGCAAATGGCACCTCAATCTGAGTTCATATGTAAAAGTTATCGTTAGTCAATTTTTTGGTAAAACTAGGTGAAAGTCAAAGTCAAAGTCAACCTAAGGTGCCACGCAACACTCCCATAGGTTTCAATGTGGTAATGAAGTTAGCAGGCCTGGTGTGACCCACAGAGCTAATGCGGCATCCCAATTAGTGAACCCGGTGGGCCAACAAGCAAGGGATGTGGTAGCACCACAAGTCGACACATGGAAAGTAGGTGGTAGAGGTGGCATATTATGTGGAACAATGAGATCTTGTCACGCAACCCAATCACATGGTGCCACATGGAACCTCAAATTAGGCCCAAGTGGCCTTAGAGTTGTGTAACCTACATTTTTGTATTATTCGCTTGGTTTGGAGAGTCGTTACAATGTGGACATGCGTTTACCATATAGTATATGGTTTTAAAACTATATTAAAAGAAAAATTGGGTTTTAAAACTATATTAAAGAAAAATTGGAAGTACATGATTTTTGAACTCAAAACGTCCCCAACAACAAGTAACTTAATAATACTATGCCAACTATTGTTCCAACCACACACTTTGTTTTATTCAACCTCCCACATTTTTATAAAATTTCATTCAAATGGTTCAAAGAGAGGCTGTTGGGTCTCCAAAATGTAATTCTTTTCATCATCTTTTCATTCACTTTTAAACATATTCCACTAAATTATAACCCTACACTAAGACCATTTTCATGATCATATATGGCTTTATCATTATTATTTTCCAAAGGATTATTTTAATATTTTGAGTGAATTTATGGATAAATATTAGAAAAATAACATGCATTCACATATATATAAAAGTTGGATGAGTTTTGTGACATGTGTAGGCATATTTGAAGATTCCAGCAAAGTCATATTTGAAGTCTAAGTCTCAACTTCGAATTTCCTCTTCAAAATCTTGAAGATTTTAGGAACATTTGAGATAATCATTCAAGCACATTTGATGGAGAAAAATCATGAAAGTTTTGATAAGATTTATTATCAAATATTTTAGAGATTTGTGAGAGGATATGTAGAGATGTTAATTGCTAGATGTTAACACATGTTTTTAACCACATGAGATATTTTTGGATCTAAGAGATATTTGTGGATCTATGAGAGATTTTTGGATCTACTGTTAATTAGTTATCTTATTTTTTGTATAAATAGGAGTGTCTTCTTCTTTCAAAGGGAGAAAATCTTGGCGCATAATTCCAAATTATGATGGAGAAAAATATATTTGATAAGTTCTTATGTTATTTATTTTAGAGTTTTATATTCTTATTTTGTTGTAATATGTATTTTTATAATCCATGTAGTTTCATAATATATGTAGTCTATATTAGTTTTATATGTTTTAAATTAGTTTATTTTGTAGATCAACAATAGCACTTTGTTAAATGTTGCAATTGTGAGCTTTCAACAATTGATCAAAGATGTTAAAATAGATTAACAACAATCTTTGAGCAACCAAATTATAATGCACTTTCTACCCAAAATAATATGGACCTTGAAAAACGAAAACATGGGTTTTGTGTAGAATGAGCCAATTTAGTTTCTACAGGGAATATCTTAAAAAAAATGCATGCTTTTGGAGATATTCGAGTATCTTTAAAATGAATTTTTTTAGATTTCATGTTACAACCAACAAATATATCAATAGAAAAAAGAATTTGAACTATCCATAAAATTAATAAAGATATCACTCATGTTGAACCTAAATAAATCTAGTTTTTGAAGTCATCATAATTCTCTAATGATTCTTTAATATTTTTAATTAAGAAATAATTTACATTTCAATGATCACTTAAGATTTGATTTATTTATTTGTTTTAGATGCTTCATTTTCAAGTTTCTAATTGTCACTTAATTATTTTCCATATTTCAATCAAGTGCTCATGAAATATAAAAATACAAAAAAAAAACCTGAAACGTTCTCATTTGTGATTATAGTTTCTCTTTCATAAAAATAGTTTTCAAATGCTTTCTGGATTAAATTTAAAAGCTTCATAGATTAATTTTAATCACTTTTATAGATTATATATTTCCATGTTTTCATACATTAACTTTACATGCTTTCTTATACTAATCTTTCAATTTTTTCCTAGATTAATTCATTGATGTTTTTCTAGATTAATATTGCATTTCATGTCATTTAATTTGTTTTTATATTGTAGAAATTTATTTCATTGCAATTTGTTTATTTTAGAATTGAAATTTAAACTCCTAGAATATATTGTGTCGTATACTTCACAAGTTTATGGTCTTACATTGATAATTTAATGTAAAGTAATTTAAAACACAATTAAATTACCCAACATTTTGGTGTCGTTGCCAGGGAAGTATACATCAGATTTAGTTTGCAATTTATATTGTTTTTTTTTTAAATTTATGCAACTTTGGAAAAGAGATTTGGGAAGATGAAAGGAAAGAACATGCACATCACCATTGTAAGGTGTATCTTGAACTTAGTTGATGAATTTCATATCATTCTTAGTTGCATTCATTTTTGGTTGCATAAGTTTAATTTCATTCATTTTAGAGTGTGTTCTAGAGATAGATTCATTGCAGGGAAATTTCAAAAAAAAATCAATTCCACAACCACCTAGCATCCTCACTAGAACATGTGGTATAGTAAGAACCACATTTTTATCCACATCATAAGTTCCTACATTTGTAAGTGGAAGAAGACTGCCTCGTGAAGGTGGAAAATGTGGTAGAGGAGGTAGAAAAAATGGATGGAAATGATGACAATGAAGGAGATCCTTTTGGATTTCCTATTCAGGATACTGATATAAATGTTAAAATGAAAAAAATATCTCCATTTGTACTTCTTAACTTCCATGGTATGAGATCGGAATACTCAGAAATATTTCTTTCTTAATTTTAAATCCTTTGTAGATCTCATGGTTACTTATTAAACACTCAAAAATTGAAATTGTTTCCGACTACATTGAAGGATAGAGTTATTAAATGATTCATTTGTTTAGGGACTAATTCAATAAGATCATGGGATGATATGAAAATGATCATATTTCTAGAAAAATATAAATACTATTGTATATATCATGATCTTAAAGAGGAAATCTTTAAAATGAATAAAAAAGAAGATGAGACACTTGAGGCTCTGGTAGAGAGATTTATGTACAATGTTAAAAGTGAAAATTTACATAATTCAGGATGTGATAAATTAAAAACCCTATTAAGTGGAGAAGTGACAAATGAATGGATTGTTCTTCTTAATCTCATGGGAAAAGGAGATGTTTCTCTATTATCATTTGAAGAGATTTGTGAACTATGTAAGCACATATCAAGAGGAAAAGAAAAATATGGTAGATCCCCTCAAGATTCAGTATGTCAACATCAGAGTCGGTAGGTCGAGCTAAACTTAACAATTTGATTGAAAATTTTAAAAAATATATTCTTGGTAATTTAAGTGAACAGATTGATATGATAAGAATACAAAATAAGTGAAAAAATGAGAATTTTTCTTTGTCTATAATTTTCCCTAAATGTAGAAAGAAACATGTTTTTCTTGAATGTCCAATTGATAAGATTTAAATTTGTGCCATATGTAAAAAATCACATGACAGAAGATACTAGTTCACAATTTCAAGATTAAGCACAACAATCTCGATGTACTTGGAGAACATCCTTTCCTTGGTAACCTTGGCCATCTCAATCCCAACCTAAAAATCAATCTTGGAAACAAGGTTGGAAATGGCCTTATGGAAGAAATCCACCATATCCTCAATATTTTCCTCACTATCCTTAATACCAATCTCAATATTATACATACCATCCACCTCCACCACAAACTCATTTTAAACCTCAATTGAACTCAATTCAAAATTTCTCATTACCACCTATGCAATCACTCCAAAGACCCATTCCCACTCAACTACCCACACAACCATTTCTAATCCAAAAAAATAAAATACCTCAGTCCACTTACATTTTTGAGGTACAAAATATTCAAACAACTCCTATTTATCTAAATGATATTCATCTTATATCAAGAAAAGTATTGTAGAAAAATTTTTTTCAAGTTGTCATTAATGAACAACATCCAGAAGAAGAAGATTCATATGAGGTCCAAGAATCATGGATGTTCATTGATGAAGAGTGGTTGTTGGAACTTGATATTGGAGGTTTTCTTGCATGCCTATCTTCAAATTCTATGAACGGGAATCACATCTCTGAATAATTGTATGGAAAGATAGTAAGAAGCTAAAAAATACAAGATTGCATTTTTGGTTTATGAGAGTCATTGGATCCTAGTTCTAAATTCTTAAATATTTTCTAACATCATCTCAATGAAGACAACTGGTATCTCATATACTGGTGTTTAACAAAAAATATCTTTCAAACCTACATATGATTTTATTTGTCATCATATTACAAAGATGGTTCCATTGAAATTATTCCTATACTTGAAAGAGATTTTGTTTTTCAAAGTAGAGTAGGATAGAATAAAAAAAGGAAAAAAAAAGTCTTGTTGTGAAAACTAGTTTACTAGCGCAATTGGACACGAGATTTTCACAAAAACCAGACAACTGAAGAGAAAAGTTCAGAATAATTTATGTAATTCATGTCAGTTTCAATATTTCATTATGGTTCTTCAAAATATTTTTGGTTCTATGCTTGAGTTGGCTGATGTGGGATTCCTTAAGGCCCACCTTCCAACATATCTTTTCCCATCATCAACACTTTATCTGGGACCAAGATCAGATATTTTTTTAAGTGCCTTAGAGATTGCATAAATCAATGGAAATCCTCTTCACTAAAAACAATCACAATACAACAATCTCTCTTGATTGCTAGATCTTGCTGGTGACTCAACTTCAACACATTTATTCATACATGTCGAGATGCACTCTTGTAACTTGACACTCATTTACATTATTGGTGAGTTGTCTCGCATTGGTTAATGATTGACAATAACGGCTAGTAATCCAATGAATTCTTTCTATATTCTACTTCAAGTAAATCCATTCACATATATTGAATTGTACTAATCTGAGTTATATGTGAAGACAATATGTATTATGATATCAACAACAAATTACAAAAATTTTCTAATAAAACAAGGTTTAGTTCCTAGTTCCATTAATAAGAATGAAAAAAGGCTCCAATTTCATATTTCATCATTTTTCATATAACCAAGAGAAAATAAGAAGCATATCAAATTCTTTCACTTCACATTTTAACCATATTCCACTATATTATAAGAAAGCACTCGAGACCATTTCCATGATCATATATGAGTTCATCATTATTATTTCCAAAGCATTATTTTAGTATTTTAGTGAACATGGTTAAATATTCGAAAAATAGCATGTACTCACTTATACACTAGGACCATTTCCATGATCATATATGAGTTCATCATTATTATTTTCAAGCATTATTTTAGTATTTTGAGTGAATTTATGGTTAAATATTAGAAAAATAATACGTATTCACTTATAAGATGTATCCTCTTTAAAATCTTGAAAATTTGAGGAATATTTGAAATAATCATTCAAGCATATTTGATGGAGAAAAATCATGAAAGTTTTGATAAGATTTCTTATGAAATATTTTAGAGATTTGTGAGAGCATATGTAGAGATGTTACTTACTAGATGTTAACACATGGTTGTAACCACATGAGATATTTGTGGATCTAGGATATATTTATGGATCTACGAGAGATTTGTGGATATACTTTTATTAATTAGTTATCTTAGTTTTTGTATTAATAATAGTGTCTCATCCATTCAAAGGGAGGAACTCTTGGAGCATAATTCCAAATTATGATGGAGTAAAATAAATTTGATAAGTTCTTGCGTTATTTATTTTAGATTTTGATATTCTTGTTTTGTTATAAGATGTAGTTTTATAATTCATGTAGTTTCATAATACATGTAGTATATATTAATTTTCTTATGTTTTAAATTAGTTTCTTTTGTAGATCAGCAATAGCACTTTGTTAAATGTTGCAATTTTGAGCTTTCAATACTTGATCAAAGATGGTGATTTAGATCAAAAATAATTTTTTAGCAGCCAAATTTTGACGCATTTTCTTCCCAAAATAAGGCAAACATTAAAAAAATAAGATATGGGTTTTGTGCAGAATGAGCTAATTTAGTTGCAGGGAAGAATTATTTTCAAAAAAATGCACGGTTTTGGATATATTTGAGGATATTTCAAATGTATGTTTTTTGGATTTCATGTTGCAGCTAACAAATATATCAATAGAAAAAATAAAATTTGAATTTTCCATAAAATTAAGAAAAAAATCACTCATTTTGAACCTAAATCAATCTAGTTTTTGAAGTCATCACAGTTCTCTAATATTTTCAATTAAGAAATAATTTGCATTTCAGTGATCACTTAGGATTTGAATTACTTGTTTGTTTTAGATGCTTTATTTTCAAGTTTCTAATTGTCATTTCATTCTTTTCCATATTGAAATAAAGCGCTTGAGAAATATAAAAATACAAAAAAAATAATAAAAAAAATCTAAGACATTCTCATTTGTGATTATAGTTTATCTTTCATAGAAATAGATTTCAAATTCTTTCTAGATTAAATTTACAAGATTTCATAGATTAAATTTACTCACATTTATAGATTAGAGTTTCCCATGTTTTCATAGATTAAGTTTACATGCTTTCCTAGATTATTTTTTCAATGCTTTCATAGATTAATTCTTCAATGCTTTTCTAGACTAATATTTCATTTCATGTCATTTAATTTGTTTTATACAGAATAAATTTCTTCCATTGCAATTTATTTGTTTTAGAATTGAAAGTTAAACTCCTAGCATATATTGTGTCGTATACTTCACAAGTTTACAATCTCGGATTGACAATTTAATGTAAAGTAATTTAAAGCACAATTAAATTACCCAACAAGAACCATGGAAAATTCATGAGAGAGGAGGGTGCACGTAGGCTAATGTGGGCATGAATATCAATTAGATTCTAGAAATACTACCAAATCATATATTAGAGAATATTCCCTGGAATATTATAAGAATATTTTTTTATGCTGTGAGGAATCTATAAGATTCCATGAGGGGCCAAATCTGTAGGTGCTAGAATGTGGCTAAGTTTATACTCATTTTAATCATAATTTCACAAGGATCAAAATGGTGCAGTTAGTTTTTGCATTTGAGAAGTGGAGTTTAGGGGTCATGGAAGAAACCCACTTTATTCATTAATTTTTGGGCATGAATTTTGAGATGGTAATGCACCTATCATAAGTAGGTCATGTTTAAAATCAAAAGTCTCAAGAGTATAAGACAAATATCTTGGTGCTATGATTGTTGTGATTTGAGTAGCCAAATTTCAAGTCACTACCAAGAATTGGAGGTATAATGATGTATATTTCCACGTACTTGCCTTTCTTTTTATGAGATGAATGAAGAGGCATCCCCATTATTGAAACAGGGTTCGGAGACGTAGTCCACATTGGACGAACTTTGTTATCAAACATTGTGAGCATTTTATTTATGGTCTCCTTTATGTTGATTCTTCTTCTTTAAATGTTTTCATGCATGGTTTTTACATGTTCTTTCATGCAATTATTCTAACATCAACTGAAGAAAATATCTTGGATAATTCTCGTAAATGAGAGAATCCAAGTCAAATTTGGTATAAGAGCAGTATTCTTGCTTATGTGAATTGCGAGCATGAATATAACCATAGATTGGATGTGTAACATGATGAGCCTCAATATTGGAACAAGAATACTACAACTATCGAGGCTACCAACTTTACTTATCAACCTGGGATTCGTACAAACTTAAGAGGTATCGACACTATATGTGCAACATACAATGTGTCCTTATTTTGTTGATCTGATGTGACAGAGTGAATGTCATGAAATCAAAGTCTAAACTATTTGCAGGAATGGAAGTGTTTCTTTGAAAAAGAATTAATCCTAGGAAAGAACAACAATTTGTAATTGAAATCCTAAGAGCATGAATTCAAATAAAAAGACCTAATATAATTTGCGAAAATGAATGTCCTAAGTGCTTTTTATTCTTTCTCAATCATGTATTTAGATCCTAGGGGTCATGATTCAAGCCTAAGAGACAAAAAAAACCTTTGGAAACAAATCTGGTCGAGTTTACACATGCTACAAGAGTGCTACAAGAAACTTTGTTTTTGCTACAGGAAAGTATATTTGGAAATAAATCAACGAATGACTAAGTAAATCAAATGAAACTTGGATAGGAAATATTTTATTATTATTAAGTATGATGTATTATGTCTCCATTCCAAGTGGAATCACTCCAAGATATCCCTTTTCACATGTGCTGAAAAATAACAGAAACTTACTCCTCTAAAATCTGGAAATTCAAGAACTAGCGAGGTAATTAATCTAACAAATTCCTAACCTAATAAAGTGAAAATGCAATGGGGTAATTTTTTTATTAAATTTAACATTATTATGATCTAATCCAAGTGGAATCAAGTCAAATGGATCTCATTAACCCCTTCTAAAAAATAACATAAATTTACTACTATTTTGGTACAAGGCATTTCTAGAAATTCTATATTCATGAACTAGTAACCAAATCCAAGTAGCTTAATGATTAAGGTGACCTTCCAAAGTTATTACAAGGATGAATAATGCTTTTGAACCTTTAAAAAAACTGAAAAAGAACTTACTTCAACTATTTAACTCAATCCTACATCAAGAAAATAAACAATACTAAATATAGAAATATGCAAAATAGAAATAAGAGATGCATGTGAATAAGAAGTGACAAGAACATAAATAAATTGTGAAAGAGGGATTTGAGGCTCCTGGGATGGCCAAGCCCAAGGATGAATCAGAGTCATATGGAAGAAACCAAGCCTTAGAAGCTAAAAATGGCACCAATATTCATTATTGAATCAATCCAAGTACATCCCTGCAAGAAAAGAAAATGGAGCTTCCAGAAAACAAGTTTTCTCCACGATGAGACTAAAAAATACATGACCCTAGAGTTCAATTCGAATTGATACTTATAAAAAATGATGATGAAGAATTCCCCTTGAAATGAGGAAGCTTTCCCCTCCAAAATCCCTCAAATAGCGGATATGGTTCCCAACAGTAGGAGTTTGCAGTAAATCACAGGGAACACATTCCTAGATTTTCTCAATCATCGGAGTTCCAGAATTTCTCAATAATTTAGTGATATTTTTTTCATTTTTTTTCCAATATTGATCCTCCAGTAGTAGGTAGTTGTTACACATTATTTTTTCACCATGACAATTTACTGTCTATATGGGTTCATCAATACCTATATAATGCTCCCTTAGAAGTCTACAACCCTAAAGTTCCTAAACCAAGTCCTGAATTTGGAAAAAAGCTTGTAAAAATCATAAAAGTATTGGTACCGCATTTTTCCGCTTTACTTGCGCACCCACATCCTTTTTCTCCAAACATTGCGGAGCTAACCGCACGTTTTCTTTATTATATTTATTAAAAGTAACTCCTTGTAAAAGGTAATTTGAAGGCGAAAGTAAATTCTAGAAGCCCAGCTGGTCAAATATTCTCCCAGCTGGAAGCTTCTAGAATGCATTATCCAGTCAAAGCTTTACTCCCTCCAATATCATGAACATTCATTCCTTCATAAAAGGAGCCTATTCCTTGGACTTTGGAACTTAATCCCTTGATAAGGGGACTCTATCCCTTCCATTTTGGAGCTGTACCACTTTCCTTTTCCTATAAATTGAAGCTTTGGTTCAGTCTCAAGGGTACATGCTCACATATGTAAAACTTCTCTATGCATTTTGAATATACTTAAGTACTTGCTTTGTACTTAGTACTTGTATTAGAGAAGAGAAGTGTTGAAGGAATATACTCTTCTTTCTAGCTACGAGAACGATTACACACTCGTAGTTAGGCTGGTTCAAAGAGTGGAAGGGCTTGTCAGGCCAAAGGGAAATGCTTGTTCCGGACCCCGGAAGGACCTGTACGACATCAAGGAGAACGCGGTTGTAAGAATCCTTCTTTAATTAAGAGATAATACAATTGGATCCTGTTTTCTCAATAAGTTGTTTATATGTTTACTTAAATGAATTATTTCTTAAATTCCTTGCTCATTAAGATAGATTTGTGATTTATGAATTGATATATGTTGCAGATGCTTTTGGTTCTTTTCTATGTTTTTGTTTGCAGATATTGAGAAGTGACTGCTTGGAGCAACGAAGGAAAGAATTCAAATAGCGTTGGACCATAGGTAGGTCCTCCCTTCGTCATATAGAATTATTAATCATGTATAATCTAGAGGAAATAGTTTACATTTGTCCTATTTGTTTCTAGCTATCTTTGTGATACTAGGGAGATCTGTCTTGTCCGCAAGAACGATTTATCCTCCTAACAAAATGGAGACTCCACTGGGGAATAGAACTTAGTTTTATTTTTCTTTGAGCTTGACTTTTGAAAGTATTTTTCTGATTTTGATTAGTCTGTAATGGTTTGGGTTAATTAGCCTTAGAATCCCCGATAAGTTTGATTTCAGAATTTTTTAATTTTTCTTTAAGTTTTCTGGGCTCCACATTTTTTTCTTGGAAAACAGTGCGGTATCATCCGCAGTTTCTCTGTGTAAACTGTGCGGTGCCGCACCTTTTTGCACTAAAATCCGCGGACCCTGTGAAAATTTTTGAAAAACTCAAAATTCTCTTTTCTGGTACCAACTTAAAGATTCTCTGTAATTACCCAGCTTTGTATTTACTGTTAAAAGCCTTTTCTGAAAGCTTCTTCTAGCACTCCTAAGTTTTGAGTGATTTTCTAAAAATTTGCATTTTATAAGTGATTTTTGCTTTGTCTTTCGGTTGATCAAAGATCAGAAACCTTGATATACCTTAGATCACTGGTATTTCATTGTTTTCTTGCTGAGTCTCTGACTTTGTAGCAGAACTTGCTTTATGAAAATTAGATTAAAGTTTTCATTTGCAAATCTTAAAAGACTTTTGGTTCATAAGTTGTCAATTTCACTTAAAACCACCATTGGATGATTTTGATTTCTTGCTGAGATAAGCAAAGGATTTATTGGTTAGATTACAAACTGAACAAAACATCCTCAAAATTTTTAGAGTTTTTAGTTTTAAAAAATTAAATCTTTAGAATTTTTAGAGTTCAAAATTAGTGTTTTTAGTTTTGAATTTCGATTTCTAAGTAATCATACTTTTCTTTTGGAAACTATTTATTTGTAGTTTAAGACTTGAATGATTAAAAGGGATTTCTTTTGAACAATTAGTCATTGAGTTCTCATGAAAAAGATTTCTTTTCATATATTCTTGTTTTAAAGGACTGATGTTTTAGTAGCATTTTGCATTCCTCAACTCTTTCTTTTAGATATGTTTCATTGAAAAGGAATGAATTGTTTCTCATATAGGTGCATTTAAGTGTTTTTTGGAGACGGGTCACTATATATCATTGAAGTTTCACTTTCATGCCCATTTTCCTAAGAAACAACCAATTAAAATTATCGCTTAATTAAAATCAACCTAGAAAATTCTTATTTTTCTAGGGCTCTTTCCACAAACATAGCTTCGGATAGTGTCTTGGAATAGGTTCTAGTTAACTCTCCAAGACAGTTAAAACAAACAAGTAGTCAATCTTGCGGCAGGAAAATTCCAATAGTAGCATCTATGCTCTGGGAAGCTCCTCTTAAAGGAGTCAAGCACGAGATCATATCCAAACCGGTGAGGTAATCAATCCTTCCTTATTGGGAATGATAGAAGATATACACATATTAACAACGGTAAACTTCGGATTGACCATTGTCGAGGAGCCTGGGGTAATTTGTCGGTAAACCTTGGATTATGTCAAGGAGCCTTCAAGGGGATTGAAATTTATTACTCTGCCCTTGCGTGTGTGTCGGATCATAGACTGTTCCCCCAGGTATATTTGTTTCTGTTGGTGACCTTAGTGGCCATAATCTATAGGATTCTGTCCCAAGGTGACGGAGGAGGGAATATCCCACTGTACCTGGAGCAGACGTCAGCTAGACTCACTTGGACTCTCCGGAGGGTTATCTTCACTCGAGATGGTTTAAGTGGAGAAACTTGCACCGGTCTGTTTCATTAAGCAGGTTGTCAGGGGGGTTAAGTGGAGAAACTTGCACCGGTCTGTTTCATTAGGTAGGTTGTCGGGGTAACTGTTCCAACCACCATTTCTGCATTAAAATACTACGATGTTGGATTTCATCACCAACTAGTGTTTTTAGTGTGGGAATCTACTGTTTGTGTGTGGTTTGATCTCTTAGATTCTATAGGCATGTGATCATTTGTTTGTTTCTTAGCAACTTTAGGCATTTTTATTGAAAATTTCTTTGATTTCATGTGTTAAAATTTTTAATCGTTGCTGAATTACCGAGATGATCACGCAGAACTCAGGGGAAACCCCCTGAGTAGACACCTAGCTAGCTAGAAGGACTTAAATCTATGATACCAAATGTTATCAGTAAAACTGGATTAATAGAACAAGGAGAATCATCTATTATCCCTCATCCTGATTTCAAGGTAGATCAATCGCAAGTAGCAGAACATCCTCCACAAACGGTTTCCATTTCCGAATTAACTGAAGTTGCTTCTACAACAAGTGAATTATCACCTGAAGAACCTGAAAATCTGAACCAAAAACTGAACCTGCTACATCAAAACCTACTTTAGAATTCATTGATTATCCTGATTCACCTAGAGTAAAGGGTTGAATTACAGAAGGTCTTCCTCCTGGTCTTATTAGTATTGAGGAAATCACTGATACAGAAGACGAAGTCCTTCCCCCTTCAAATCAAGAAAATTTAGAACTTAGACAACGTGAATCAATTTTTTACTGTCCTTTTAGACAAGACGCTTAGTATTCTTCATTGACAGATTTTCTGCAAAACGTAGGTCTTCAGTATTTACCACCCGAATACCTTTTTACACTACACCAATAGGTCATAGACCTTAGTTAAACATGTCATGTGAGTCATCTATATTTTCTGAATCACCGGAAACTTTCCTCTATAGTGGTCTGTCTATTCCTACAAGCTATCAGTTTCTCTCTGGTACATTCTCAGGAGCATCTCATTTTCCTAGCAAACCAATGCCATCATCCGATTTAAATGAATAAAATAGTGGAACTTCGAAGAATGAACAAATTTCTATGATGTCTCGAAATTTTTCAAACCCTACATCTCAAGGTAGTAATATACAGCCTGGGGAACAACCTCAAAATAGCCAGATACAACCTAGGGGTAACCCCAAGGACAGTACATACCTCAAGGTTAATATCAACCTCAGGGACAATACATACCTCAAGGTCAATATCAACCCCAGGGACAGTACATACCTCAAGGTCAATATCAACCCTAGATTCAGTACATGCCTCAAGGTCAATATCAACCTCAAGGGCAGTATCCTGCTCAAGGATTGCAACCTCCTTCAGCGTAGCAGTTCTATACAAAACAACAAATGTTACAAGGAGGTGAAAATTATCCACTTAATTATCAGCCATATGTCCAACCCAGTTATGGGTCGTCTTATGTACAACCTTCAATGGGACCCTCATATCCTGGAATGGTGTGGGATCCATCCCAAGTCCAACAGAATTTACAACCAAATATGTAAGTACCTTATTATCAAGCAGGGAAACCTGTTGGTTATAATCAACCCCAACAACCAGTCCAACCTTCAAATCCAATACCTGCATCTGGTCCTATTCAGCAACTTGGTCCGAGTTCACCTCTTACTCCACTACAAACAGTTGTTCTGACTTCTATTCAACCTACCACACCCATTCCTGCAGTGTCTACAGTTCCTATTACATCTTCCCCTCAAACTTCGATACAGATTCCTCAAGTTTTTATTCTGCATTCTGGACCAACAATTCAAACTACTGTTCAGATACCTGCAGGACAATCTGGTATAAGTACAGTAATAACGATTCAACCTCAACTTACTTATCAACTTTATCAGGGGCCATACCAATATGGACCTGTTTCACAAACTCCAGTCTACCTGCAACAACCGTACCTTGGATATACATATCAAACACCTGTTCAACGTCCGTATGGTCTGGTTATTCCTGGTTATCTGGGGGGTGATATGATTCCGAATGCACATCCTATTCTAGGTTATCCTGGATATCCTCCTCCTGGGACTGGTTTAGTTTCACAAGGTTATCAACAAGACCCTACCCGTCGATTACCATTCCAGGAAACTTTAGATTTAATGGATTTATCTCGCCTTACGGATGATCCTATCTATTATCATCCATATTGGCCACCGATGCCTCATAAGTTGCCCAGTGATATCCCAAAATTTCAAGGAAAAACATGAGAGGATCCTTCTAACCATGTTATGACTTACCACCTTTGGTGCGTATCTAATTCATTAATTGATGATTCTATTCGACTTAGACTTTTTCAAAGAATGTTAATAGGAGGCTCGTTTAACAATTTCAATGCCCTAGCAAATGCCTTCTTAACTCATTTCCAGTTTCCCTTCAGATACGACAATGGCACGGAATTATTAAGTTCACTAAAACAATCTACGTCTACCTATATATTAGATCATATTCATGAATGGATACGTAGAAGATGTTTGGTAAAAGTTTTTATCCTGGATCAAATATTGGAAGAATGGTTTCTTAAATCATTATTACCAAAAATCACTGAAGATGTAGCTAAAGCAGGAGTTGTTACGGAAGAACAAGTTATTGCTCAAGCTCAATATCTAGACTTGGTATATACCCAGTCCGGAACATTGTATGAGAAAATCCCTGATTTACAACGACCTGGTCAGTTAACTACAACTCCTTCAGGCTCTCATGCCGTTGATGGTGTAATTGGTTTGGTTACTATAACTAAAAATAAGAAGAAATCTTCAAATATTACTTCTCCTATAATAAATTTACCTGATTCACCCAAAGGAGAATCTTCCTTGGAAACTACTGCCGATATTCACATTATAGATTCATCTACTAAGTCAAAATCTGGGAAAAATAAAAAGGGGAAGAAAAAGAATAAACAGGCCTCACCTCCTAAAGAAAAAACTAATAAAACTGAATCAACTGATGACAAACGGAAGCCTCGTTATCCTTGTCTTATCTGTGATGAGGATCATTTCACCAAGGAATGTCTGCATAGGGAAGAAGTTTCTAAGTTCGTCAAAGGTTCACCCACTCCTGTTGTCTTGAAGGATCCCTTTCCAATTCAAGATAGTAAAATGATTGCATCTTCTTCTAATCCTTTAGTATATATTTTGATGGTTGCAACTTGATCACAAGATTATGGTAGTAAAAATCCTGTTACTGGTAAAGAAGTAGAAAATTCTAATTCTTCACCAGCTACATCTACTTCGGTTTTTGATCTACTTCACATCGAGAAACCAAATCTTGACTTAGTAATCAAACTGCCTCCTAAAGGTGTACTTCGTAAATTAGCTTTCAATCCACACGCGAGAGCTACTTAGAATTAGAACATCATTGAAGATTGGTCAATTTCCCCTTCGGCAATGTCAGCTTTGGAAGTGCTGCAATCATGTCCATCACAAAGGAAATTACTATTGTCAGTTTTAGGAGTTGTAGATTTACAGGATTTGAATCCTATGATCTTTGATCTAGAAAATTTTACACCTCGCCTGCCCCATCAAATGGCTTTCCAAATTCTCGTGTTATTCAAAAACACACACTGCTTTCGTACTGTGATTGATGAAGGGGCCTCTACGTGTATCATGTCGTTGAGTTGTTGGAAATCACTTGGTTCTCTGACGCTTAACTGATCTCCAACCATCCTTAAATCTTTTGATGGAACAGGATTCCATCCCTATGGTATTTTACAGGATCTACCTATAGAGGTCGAAGGAAAAACTGTTAATCTAGATGTGGAAGTTGTTGATACCCCTCTAGATTACAACCTTCTCTTAGGTCGTAATTGGTCTTATGCTATGACTGTTGTCGTATCTTCCGTCTTTCGAATCATCATGTTTCCTCATCAAGGAAAGATTGTGAAGGTCAATCAGCTCTCCTATTATTCGTCCAATCCAGCTTCTATGGATAGCATTCAGCATGTTGGAAAAACAACTATCCCTTATAAGGATGTAGGAGTAGGCTTAATTAAAGATTCCGCTTTATTGGAAACTTTTTTTTACCTCCACCTAACGTACCACGTACTATCGCTAATATCAATATGATTACATCAAGAATTGTTCCATTTGATGATACTTAGATAGTGCCTTTAGAGTCAAAACTAGATTCGTTTGACGACACGATGCCTTTGAGTCCATTTGAGTTGGCATATCAAGCAGTACAGTCTTTTTCCAATTTAACTTCAACTAATTCAGACCCTATGAATGTGGTCAATGAAAAATCATTTTCATCTTCAAGCTTGGCTATAAAATAAATTCCGAATACTTTTCCAAAAGTCTTTTATATCGACGAAAACATTCGTGAATTTTTGTCCATAGATGAGCTACCCTAGGATGATCTCCATCATAGATCATCATTTTTGCCTGAGCTTGAAAAATTCGAAGATAATTTTTCATCAATTTTCACTACTGATTATGTCAAGGAACCCCAGAATCCGATATCAAGCACACATTCAAACTCTGAAGTGAACTTGAGGAATATTTCTTGCACAATTCCTATTGACATATCGGTAAAACCAGGAATTGTTGAAAACATTCATATAGGCGCTTCTTGTACAAAAGATGAAATAGATATATACAAAGCCCTATTTCAAGAATTCCGCGACATTTTTGCCTGGCCTTATGAAGAAATGCCAGGAATCGATCCTAAAATTGTTGTTCATGAAATCAAAACATACCTGGATGCTAAACCTATTAGACAAACATTACGTCAGATACATCCACGAAAAGCTGCTGCAATCAAAGTTGAAGTTGAAAAATTACTTCGCGCAGGATTTATTTATCCAATCCCTTTAATAGATTGGGTATCTAATATTGTTCCTGTTAATAAAAAACAAGGAACAATTAGAATGTATCGATTATAGGGATATAAATAGAGCTTGTCCGAAAGACAATTATCCAACCCCTTATATCGATCAAATCATTGACGATTGTGCCGAAAGTGAAATTTTTTCGTTTATGGATGGGTTTTCCGGTTATAATCAAATAAACATACTCCTTGCTGATCAACCAAAGACAACATTCATTTGTCCATGTGGAACTTTCGCTTACCGTAAATTACCATTTGGACTTAAGAACGCTGGGGCAACTTTTCAAAGGGCTATGTCCTACGCTTTCCATGACATTAAACACATCATGCAACCTTATCTCGATGATCTACCTGCTCATTCCTTACACAGAGAAGATCATCCAACCCACTTACGAGCAATTTTTCTGAGATGTAGGTACTATAATATTTGCCTGAATCTGCACAAATGTGTTTTTTTGTGTACAATCTGGTTGATTACTAGGATTTATCATTTTGAAACAAGGCATTCGTGTCGATCCTTTGAAGGTTGAGGCTATTATCAATTTACCTCCTCATTCTACACTTTGCCAACTCCAAAGTTTGCAAGGGAAAGAAAACTTTATGCGTAGATTCATTCCTAACTATGTCGAGTTAACTAAAGGTTTTACAAGGTTGTTGAAATAGAATATTATTTTCATTTGGGACAAGATCGTTGATAGATATTTTGATGCTCTAAAACATGCATTGATCCATGCACCATTATTGCATCCACCCAATTACAACCTAGATTACTTTTTATACTTAGCAGCCTCTAATTCCACAATTGGAATGGTCTTAGTTCAGGAAGATGAATTTCACAACGAACATGTGATTTATTATCTCAGTCGCAATTTAAATCCGACTGAAATCAAATACTCACATGTGGAGAAATTGGCCTTGGCAGCAGTTCAAGCTGTCCAACGATTTCATCATTACATCTTGTTACGAAAAACAACAGTGATCTCTGATCGCAACCCTATGATGTATATTTTGACCAAACAGTTACTAGGGGGAAAATACTCTAAATGGATCGTAATCCTTCAAGAGTTTGATTTAGAATTTGAAAAATCTAAATCAAAGAAATCACTAGTGTTCGCTGAACTGATGTGTGACTTCCCAAATACTGAGACAGGAACTGTGGTAGAACATCTGATCACTGATGAATTTTTGTTTCTTATCAGTACCCTTGATCCATGGTATGGAGATATCATCATTTATCTCCAAACCCAAACTTTTTGGCCTGAACTCTCACGTTCACAACGACAAAAGATCTGTTACCAGTATCAACAATACCATATTGTTGGAGACACGCTCTATCGTCGTGGTGTGGATTCTGTATTTTGACGATGTTTAACACACGAAGAGGCTGAAAAGGTATTAAATGACTGTCACTCTGAAGCATGTGGCGGTCATATGTCTAGGTATGGCACATCCCAAAAGATATTGCGCGCTGGTTATTTTTGGCCTTCGTTATTTAAAGATTGCATTTTAGCCGTCCGAAAATGCCACAATTGTCAAATATTTGATCGTAAGATGCGTGCACCACCAGCTCCTCTTCACCCAATCATTGCTATTGGTCCTTTTGAAAAATGGGGCATTGAATTCATTACATGTAACCCTCACTCGGCCGGGGGGCATGGGTATGTTATTCTTGCAGTGGATTATTTTACCAAATGGGCCGAGGCGATGCCTACATTTGCGATAGATGGAAAAACTGCAGCTACTTTTGTATTCAATCATGTGATTGCTCGATTTGGTGTACCCCAAGCTATCATTACTGATCATGGGAGCCATTTTCGAAACATTATGATGACCGAACTTTCCGACTACCTTGGCCTGCGCCATGATAGTTCTACACCATATTACCTGTAGGCTAATGGTCAAGTTGAAGCTGTATACAAAGTCTTAAATACTATGATAACTACTATGATTAAACGAATAATCATAATTCATAAATCGAATTGACATACTATGCTTTTCTCAACACTTTGGGCATATCAAACCTCAACGAAAACTGCAACAGGTTTCACTCCTTTTCAGCTAGTTTATGGTTTAGAAGCTATGTTACCGATTGAATGCGAAATATCGTCACTCAAATTAGCCGTAGAATTATTACCAGCTATCTCTGAAGAGGAAAAACACTTTTTATACTTAGCTCAACTAGATGAGACTCGACGCACCACTGCATTAGCTACCGAGGCTCATAAAAAACAAATGAAAGCTCAGTATGATAGGAATGTTATACCTCATGTTTTTTCAGAAGGTGACCTAGTATTGGTATATGACCAAGCTAATGATAAGCTAGGAGCTGGGAAATTCGAACCCATGTGGCACGATCCTTATATTGTCAAGAGAGTGCTTGCAAAAGGAGCCTATGAATTGACTGATTATGACGGGGTCTCTTTAGACAAACCCAAAAATGGGCTTTATCTGAAGAGATATTATGCTTAAATCTTGTGTGGAGATATTTTTTGTATATAAGTTATTTTCGTAGCTAGTGTGCCTTAGATTAGAAGAGTGTGTCTAGTTTAAGTTTGTTTTTATCCCTGCTTATCTGGATTACTCTTGATATTGTAGATGTCAACATCCCTTCAAATGTATATTGGTTTTGGTGATGGTGCTTGTTGTAGTACACGGAACATTTCTTCCGCAGCTTGGGTTATTTATTCACCCACTGATGAGTTAATATCTATGCATGGGGTAAGCCTCGGTCAAACAACGAATAATATTGCAGAATATAGCACAGTGATTGAGTTATTATCTGAATCCATTTCATTTGGAATTCGACTTTTGATCGTTAGATTAGATTCTGAACTCATTGTATTACACTTAAATCGAGTATATGCAATTAAAAACCCAGTATTGTTGAGATTATTTTTGAAGGTACGTCTCCTGGAACGAGAGTTTGATTACATTGAATATCAACACACTCCGAGAAATTTAAACACATTAGCTGATGCATTAGCTACTAGTGTTATAAACATACATTTACAACATTAAAAGTAGTAATTCAAAATGACATTCGATGAACATGTTGAATAGATAGCCGAAAATAATAGAAATATCATAGAGTAGAGT
This sequence comes from Pinus albicaulis, assembly GCA_034641835.2. Lineage (NCBI taxonomy): Eukaryota > Viridiplantae > Streptophyta > Pinopsida > Pinales > Pinaceae > Pinus > Pinus albicaulis. The sequence goes on from CM076574.1 coordinate 386,076,766, forward strand.
AATGGTTTCAAAAATTTTACATCGTCCTCGATTATAGGTTTAAAAAACCTTATAATCGGCAAAAATAGTGATACAAAAAACAAAATGTCATAGTCTGCACAATCATCCACTATCCGTGGTGATGATCATGATAATACACGACAGCTCGTGCTACTTTGTTCAGGAATCTCCTGAACTGACCAGGAACACCAATGACATGTCTCTGGAGATGGAGAAGGACATCGTCTATCAAAGTCTCCGGGATATCCAAAGTCAACTGCTCTAGGTTGTGTTCCAAGTCAATGAGAGTCTCAGCTGCCTGATCCTGTGGTGGTGCGATGGGCTCTCTTTGCTTCCTATCGAAGCAACGGAGCGTGGCTGGCCTGCATGGACCAACATATGCATTTTAAATTTTTTTCATCAGTATTGGACGATTTAAAACAAAAACAAATAAAAACTAGAATTTAGAACATGTCAAAATGTTTCTTACCTGAGTCATCCCACTGTGTTCCTGGAGGAAGAGACATCTCTTGATCGCCACAAAATTTTATCCCAACATATGGGAAATCTTCTATGGCGAAGATTTGGTTCTCTAACCAATGGAAATAAGCTGGGGTAAAACGAACAATTTCACCACCCTCACTATGACGGGCCATCAGTGCAACCCATCAGACCATCCGAGGCTCTTTGACTCTACCATGATCAACTGAGATGAGTTGTGGGGCGAGTGAAGGAATTCTCTCTAGAGCAAATGTGACAATAATAGCTCCATACCCAAAGTTTTTCAACTTTGCGTTCTTTGCCTTGGTTAATTGGCCTTTTACATTGGCCAATAGTGCCTCACACCAATTGAAAATGGTGCCTCTAAAACAATCGACAGCAGTATGCATTTGGGACCTAATAGAAACGTGCGGAGCTACGCTCCCACACAACCAGGTTATAGTAAATGCAACCACTTTAAGTTCAAGACGAATGATTGTTTTTATATCAATCTATTTATCTTTGGGATCTGCCTCCTCATTGCAAAACTCTTGCTGAAGGCTAGTGACAGATTGGCCACCTGCCCTAGCCCCAAACAAAGAAATTGGTTCACCTCTCTTTGATAAACCAGTGAGAAAATATATGTCTTCCAGCTCAATTTCGAGCCGATCATCCCCAATTATGAAGCATTGTTCTTGAAAATCTCATTTGTTTACCAACCAGGTAAGTAAATCTAATTGGGTCCTCATGCCCTGAATAGCCCAGAATTTATACAAACCGCATTCCCTCAATACGCGTAATGTGGGCGGATGTACCATGGCAGCCTCGTCGACCTCTTCATGTTCACGTTCTCTCCACTCAAGCATTGTAGATATCCTGCAATGAACAAATTGAAATATTAGGAACAATTTGAGTGAAGAAATTTGGTTTATTTTGGAGAAAATAATCATTTTATTTTCTTTACGGTGCCTCCTCTCTTTGTGCACAAAAATAGTGCGTGCATCCACATGCGTTTTATGCATAAAGTACGGGACCACGACAATTTCTCTTTGAAAAATTGTCGGGGTCTGCAGGTGTCATATGTATTACCTGCGAACCCCCGTGAGCGAATTTTTGAACATATTTTCTCCTTAAAAATCAACTTAAGCCCTAAACTAAGAAAATGAATGGAAAAAAATGAAGGCGAGGATGATGTGGATTACCTGAGGCTGACGATTTTCGATTCCGACAGGCGAATTTTCCGTAATATCCTCTGGAACATTTTTCACCAAAAGCTCTCAAATTTCACTCTGGAATCAAATGGTAAAAATGATTTAGAAAAACTCCTTTTTATAAGATTGTTTTAATAAATGAAATACAATTTTGTTTATTTTTCACTTTTAAAAGTTGTTTTCCGAATTATTTTTATTAATCATAAACATGTATGTTTAATTTTTTAGTTTTTTGTGCAGAATATAGGATTTTTTGGGTAAAATGATCATTTTTGACAAAGGAGTACACTTTTTATTCCTTTTTCGAACTCGGTAAAAAATTATGAAAAAGCGAAAATTTGAGTTCTCTTTTAAGCCCTTTTCAGACTCTTTAAATATGAAAAGATTGCCGAGCACTTGACTATTCGAACTCGTTAAAGAAAATTAACAGTCGTCCCTTCAGTATAAGTTTACCCCTTTTCCGGACTGAAATGGACTATTTACGAAAAAGGTATACGTTGACTAATAATGGTCAATATAGTTCTCTCCTATATTATTTTATCTTTTTTCGGGCTTGAGAAACTAAATTTACGAAAAATTACACCCACTGAGTTTCCTTAAGTTTTTATTCTGACTCCCTAAAATTGAAAAACACTGAGTTTCTCCTATACTGGACTCATTAAAATTTAAATAGTAAAGGACCTGTAAATTACAAACAGGAACGAACCACTCCTTCTTAGGGTTTGATTTTTAAACTAAGTTAGACTCATCCGAAGGATGAGCTTATATAACAAGCAAATGTTATCCTCCTCAAGCTTGTCAAAAATAAAGAGGTACTTGCCAGAAATGGTGGGGGAAAAGAGAGAAAATGAATCCAGTTGTCATGCTTTGTTTAAAAGCAATATACCACCCTTGAACACGACACTTTTTTTCACACTTCCACCTGGGTTGGGAAAATCCTTTGCCTATCAGTTAATAAAACCACATTGAAAGTCTTCAGCCGGTTTCTGGGTATTAGCTTTAGGTCAATTTTCACCAAACCATCTGCAGTGTCGTTATGTGTTCAAGAGGACAGTTCAAACAAACCATTCATCTGCAAAAATGTGTCTCCATTCGCGTTGACCATCCCTGAGTCAGTCCTTGCAAAATATTTCTACAAAACTTGATCTAATGGTTTCGTGTCATGGGATTTCCTACGACGAATCACTTTCTATCGACGACAGCATATCATCTAGGAAGTTTATCTAGATCCCTTCAGTACCTTGAAATCTGCATGCCCTAATGGCAGATTTCTCGCCTTCGACAACATATTTCATCATGGATCTTCGATCGAATGATTCCGTGAAGTGTTCGACTTTAAATCATTTATTCACACTTCATGGGTTGTGCTGAGTACTTTGAGAGCCATTGTCATTATTGGTAGTTTCTCTCACACCTGTTAACAGTTTACATCATTGACTGGTAATCAAGTGGTTTCTACCATGTTCTACTTTGACACAATCAATCGCATGGATAGAATCGTACTAGTTCGAGTAGCGGAAATCAAGACCCTGGATATAGTTTCCACCATCCAGACTGCGAGGAATTTTATTATGCATTATGCAGTAGACTATTCATGACAGATGGTTGCGTCCATACTGTGTCTACCATTGATGTAATATTAGCATCATTTCTATACCAGAACATTTTAGTTAAGATTTGATTTAGTTAGTTTTTGCTCTGAGTATGGGAATGCCTACCTCAGCGATGATATATATATACATATATGTTTGCATTGAATGTTTTTACAGGTTCCAACTGGCGTCCACAAGCTAATCCTTGGAATGATAAAGCACTTCACTCTTCGAATTATCTTAGATTTCGTGCTTTAGGGGGAAATCTATTACACATTATTTTGTCACCATGACATTTTGATGTCTATATGGGTTCATCAATACCTATATAATGCTCCCTTATAAGTATACAACCCTAAAGCTCCTAAACCAAGTTCTGAATTTGGAGAAAAGCTTGTAAAAATCATAAAAATACTTGTACCACACTTTTCCTTAGTCTTACCTGCGGCACCGCACTCTTTTGCTCTAGAAATTGCGGAGCAGACCGCACGTTTTCTTCATTAAAAATGCGAACCTCTCTAAAAGGTAAAATGAAGGTGAAAGTAAATTCTAGAAGCCCAGCTGGTCGAATATTCTCCTAGCTGGAAGCTTCTAGAATGCGTTATCCAGTCGAAGCCTTACTCCCTCCATTATCATGAACATTCATTCCTTCATTAAAGGAGCCTATTCCTTGGATTTTGGAACTTAATCCCTTGATAAGGGGACTCTATCCCTTCCATTTTGGAGCTATAACCACTTTCCTTCTCCTATAAATTGAAGCTTTGGTTCAGTCTCAAGGGTACATGCTCACATATGTAAAACTTCTCTATGCATTTTGTATACACTTAGTACTTGCTTTGTACTTGGTAGCTACGATAGAGAAGGGAATTTCTGAAGAAACATAATCTTTTGCTAGTTGCGAGAACGATTACATACTCGTAGTTAGGCTGTTTTGAAGAGTAGAAGGGCTTATCAGACCTAAGGAAAACGCTTGTTCCGGACCCCCGGAAGGACCTGTACGATGTCAAGGCGAACGCAGTTGTAAGACTCCTTCTTTTATTTAAAGAAAATACAATTGGATCTTGTTTTCTCAATAAGTTGTTTATGTGTTTACTTGAATGACTTATTTCTTAAATTCCTTGATCATTAAGATAGATTTGTGATTTCTGAATTAATATATGGTGTAGGTGCTGCTGATCCTCTTCTATGTCTTTGTTTGCAGATCTTAAGAGTTGACTTCTTGGAGCAACGGGAAAGAAGAAATCAACTAGCATTGGATCACAGGTAGGTCCTTTCTTCACCATAGAAAATTATTAATCATATGTAATCTAGAGAAAATAGTTTACAAATTGTCCTGTTTGTTTCTATCTATCCTTGTGATACTAGGGAGATCCTTCTTGTCCGCAAGAACGATTTATCCGCCTAACAAATATATGAACATAAGAGGTTTTGGTTTCACCTTCTACAAAGAAATCATATTCAAATGTTGTCCCTTGAGGGGATGAGGTAAATTCAACTTTAATTTTTCTGAGCTAAAAAGTTAGATAAGTTGAAAGTCAGGCCTTCAAAAACACTCCCTTCTAGTGGATGAGAAGAGGATGACCCAACTGCTGGATTTCGAGACAAAGGAAAATACTCTTGCTGAGGGGTAATAAAATACTGATATTTATGATGAGTTTGAGGGAAATTTAGAATAATTTTAAAATCTTCTTCACTCAAAACATCCCTATCAAGAAAAGGTGCAATTGCCAATACTTGTTCTAACTCCCCTTCTGTCAGCATAAAGTATTCTGATTCCTTATTGACACTTAAAACCTCTATTTTTTCTTCTTTGACTGGAATAGTAATTATCTCAGATTTACTAAATTATGAGTAAGAAAAACTTTCAGCGGAGCCTAGGTTAACATCATCTACTTTAGTTTCTAGGGAAACAGTTTCAACTTGATATTTTTTAGCAAAATATTTTGAAACTAAAACTTCTTTTGATTCTAAAGTAGATGAAGGTACCTTTTTCTTTGGAATGTACTTTTTATGTACCTTCTTCACCGATTGAGATGTGGCTTCAACTGATCTCTGTTTTCCTTTTGCATCTTTAATGATCTTCTCTAGGTCAGCAACTGGAGTCACAGTAGGTGATCTCTAATTTCTCCTTGCAGTAGGAGGTCTTGATCTATTCCTCTTTGTGAAGTCGCCAGGTGAACCAATTTGCAGTCTTCTTCAAATAAACAATTCTTATTCACCATCAAGAATTTATTTTCAAGGCCTTTGTCATTCGACATATGCACCAAGAGTGCTGCAACTCCAGGGGCTTCCCTACTTTACTTTATCAACCTGGGGTTCGTACAAACTTGGAGGTGACAGTGCTATATACACAACAGATGCATTCTGTTCATGTCATCCTCTTCCGCTCTACAAAATGGTGCTATTTCGAAGGGATCTCAGTGAAGTCTATCACAGTTAAATGAAACTATACTTAATTACAGAAAAGAAATGAAAAAAGGAAACTAAATTAAATCGTTGAAAAGAAATGACAGAAAGGGAACTAATCTAAATTGCTGGAAATAAATGACAGAAAGGAAAATAATTTAAGATGCAGAAAGGAAACTAATTTAAACCATACTTAACTTCGCCAATCGGCTAAACACACCCTACTTTATCTATCATTCTCCTATCTATGCAGCTATTCATGACCCAATTCTAATTTGAAGAAGTGTGCTTGCAATTTGGGGGAAAACGGGCTAAATGTGCTAATGGAGGGCTTAACACATGAGACAAGGCTTAGAAGTGGAAAGAGGGGGTTAAATCTTATCAAAACTTTGTTATATCACAAAATTGCTTCAGAGTGGAATGAATTGAAAAGTGCAATGGCAGAGAAGCGAGAGTCCAGTTCACGTGCGAGAGCGAAATGAAATTTGTGAAAAGAGAAAAGGTTGCGATTTGCGATATGTGATATCGCAATTGACAAAAAAATGAGCAGTAATTGTTAACAGGGAGCAGATAAAGATTGTGAAATGCGATTTGCAACGGGTGACGTGGTGGTGGGACTGGCGGCGGAGTGTGATCGCAATATCACAATTGGCGGATCGGAGAGGTAAATTTTAAAAGAAAAGGGTATATGTTGCAAAGTGCGATTTGCGATGGCGGAGTTATCGCATCGGTGAAATGAGCTGTAAGTGTTAAAAGAGAAAGGGAAAATAGTGTGATTTGAGATTGTGATGTGGTAAAAACTGCGATATACGATATGCAATATCGTAATATCGTAATTGGAAAAGGAGAGCAGTAAGTCTTCAAGGAAAAATGTAAAAGTTGCAAAGTGCGATTTTGCGAAAAGGTGAAGTATGGTAGAAGGGGAACCGAGGAGCAAAGGTGAAGGTCGAGTTTTTTTATTTTTTTGAATGGTTTTTAAGTTAGAAAGGGCTACGACAGCTGCGCAAAGAGAAAAGAAGGGATAGAAGGTGAACTTTAAGGTTTTGGGGGAGTTTTCGCGAATAAAAAAAGGTGTGGTAGATACGATGAGAGAAAAGGAAGGAATAGAAGCGTAACAGAGGTGTTTGGAAGCGTAACACATGGATGGAAAAGGAACTTCTCTGAAACTTTAATACTAATTCCTGCAAACAAACCCGCGGACTCATGCATGGGAAAACATAAAACAATGCGTGATAAAATAGTGAACATAAATCAATTTTAGGGTCTGTGGGAGGGTTTACCCTCCTCGAGCTCTATTGACAGAGATGAGAAGGGAGTCTTGATCCACATCTTTTTGGTTTTTCTCTATTCTATTACTCACAAGCAAATGAAAAACTACGGTGACATACTGAAAGAAAAACTAAACATCAATGAAACTATTAAAAGCAGAACTAATTGAATGACAGAAAGAAAACTAGTTTAATAGTAGACAGGAAAGAATAGTAACAACATAGAAGCTGAGGCACATGGGGTTGGGCCCTAACCCACGAGCCCAAATCTTTGGAAATAAATCAGTAAAATGGAGTCTGTCTACTCATTGCATTAAAAATGAAATCTTATTACATCCCGAAGGTCTTAAACAGTAAAATCCTAATAGAATGGAATGGACTACATCAAATGGACTAGAATGGAATCAAAGAATGGAATGGAAGAATCGACCCTAATTAGCTCTTGATTAGCGTTATTTATCCTCACGGGCAGCTAACAACAACTCCCTAAAAAATAGGTAATGAGTCCACTTGACTCCAAGTGAAGTATGGCTTGAGTGCACTTGGTCTTGAGTTGCTTGGCTGCCTCTGGAACTTGAATTGCTGGAGATAATCCTTGGAATCCTTTGGCTTCCTTTGAGAGTTAAGGAGGGTGGACAATCCTCCTATAATTTCTCCAAGATTTCTCCATAATTTCCTGACATTGTGCTAATTTATTCTTCAATCTTGATCTTCCAGTGGCAGGGAGCAAGTCCCTAAATAATCTCCTTCTCCAAATCTGCATAATCTGCCCAATATTCTCACAATATTCTACAAAAATAACCAATATTAGGCACAAATATGCAATTACCTTTAAACATTCATAGGAAAATATTAAAGCATAAGAAAAAATTATTAAGTGCAGAAGGAGAGATTTAATATATATTTTCATGTGCATAAGGAAGGTAGATGAGTATAAGAAAGGTTAAATGGGCCTTAATTTATGTCTAATTTAGAGGTCCATCAATAGGAAATGATATTTAAACTGTTATTATATATATCTCATCAATAAATCTCACTATGTAAGACTGATAAAAGTTGACAAGATACATAAGCACATCAAGAGACTCATAAAAACATACAACAACATCTGAAATTACAAACTGCAACTGAAGAGAATGAGGTGTGGAAACACATGGAAAGATTAACAATACACATATCTAGTAGGTAATAAGTCCTCAAAAGTATTTTTCAATATCATTCACTGAAAAGTACACTGATTATATGAGAAAAAAATTCACAAACCATGAACCTTTTCTTCATGGAGCTTTATAATATATATACAAAAGACATTATACTGACATCTCCACAAAAGGTGTGAATCTTTTGTAAAAAAAGTTATTACATTCTCATAAAAAATATGAGGCTTATCCTAAACTTTAATACAAAGTGGTGCAACATAAGTGCAACATAAAAATAAACAACATGATGGCTTGTGATTCAAAGTAGCTAGAATGATGTGGCAATCTGATGGAAGACTTCTCCTCCTTTCCGGTACCACCACTTCTACAAAAAGTGAAAAATAGCAGCTGAAGATGACATGTGGTTGTTTTACTCAAAAAGTGCAAAACAAAATTTTGAAATTAGGAGGGAGCTTGATCAATGACACTAGGCAACATCTATCATAATAGAAATCCCCTCCACTTCACCTTATTTTATGTCACCATTATGATAATAAAACAAAAAGCAACTTCTTTTCATCATATACTAATATTCTAAAATAATAGCTACCTCTGCTGAGAAAAAGTAGCTATATCCGAAAATACAGAAAATTAACCCAAAAATGAAAAGCTTCTTCAAAGGCCTTGTTTCTTCATTCATCAGAGGTCCAAAATAGAGGCAAAAATTCTAATAGCCTTAGCTTTAGTCACTCCCTTGTTTGACCTCTTCCTCTGTATTTGACTCTTTGGCTGAGTCTTTTTATTCTAGGTTTTACCTTATGGACTATCATCAACATTAATAATCTCGTCTCTCAATGCAGGATTACAAATCAACTTGCTAGTTAATCTGAGTTTATTTTTAGGCCTGGTATGAGGTCTCTGGATGTAGGGATTTGGAATGAACTTAGTCCTTTTACCCCCATGCATGATCTATTAGATACTCCTTCCTCAAACTCTAATTCTATATATTCAGTGTGACTGCTATCTTCATAAGAGGAGTATGAATGTATCACAATATTCTTTCTCTTCTTGACTGAAGAGCCAATGGAGGATACTAGTTGAGCTAAAGTAGGCTCTTCGTCTATGACAACCTCTGACATTTTATTTTTTCCTTTCTTAAGAGATAGCAAAACCTATGAGAGAGTAGATTTTTTGAATGAAGTATCATTGCTTGGTTGAGTTTTTTGAGTTGTTTTAGAAACATGGCTTGATCTCTTTGCTCCAAGGTTGACTTCCTCTGGAGGAAAAACATGCTTAGAAGTTAGAACTCTAGGGTTGAATTCCTCTGGAAGTTCTTTTATCATGATGAGCTTTTTCCTAGGTTTGCCTCTTGAAGAGGAAGCTGTATGCTCCCTACCTTTTGACACCGAATTTTTAGGAGGCATAGTATATCTCTGCTTCAATTTATTTTTATATTTCTCCGTGAATGACCTTAAGGTCTGAGGTTCCTTAGCTGAACTGCTCACTGGTGAACTGCTGATATGGGCTTCATTGACTGGTGGTGCTGTTGGAATAGGTATAGGGTCTCCATCTTTCTTAGTCGAGCTTCTAGTTTGGTTTTTGATTGAAATGGAGGGAGGGTCAACTTGAAAGAAATTTGATGAATGGATAGGGTTTAGCTGTGAATCATTTGGCATAGATGTTGTGCCAGTTTTTTCATGGGAATTTTGTGCCTTGGGTCTCCCTACCCTCCTCCTAAAGTTGATACTACCAAAGCCCTCTTCTGTCAAGAATTTATCCCAGGTGGTCTTTTTCTTTTTAAGGTGGTAGACAATCAACATTTTAATTAAACCCCTATGATATAGGTTGTGCAAGGAATAGATAGGGATTTTCTGCAACTTTAAGGACATTTTAAGCAAGGATCTGTATAGGAAGTAGGGAAAATTCATAGGTTTGTCTCCTAAAATATGAGCAAGAAATATCATTTGGTAATGGTGGATAGAGGAGAACCTATCCTCACATGTAATGTAGCATTCCACAATGGTGATCATATGTTGGTATTCAACTCTAAAACAAGAAATATGCACAATTGGATTCCATTTTACATTCACATGTTCAGGTTTGAGGAAGGGAATTAATTTTGTTGGTAACATTTTATTCTTGAGCCAACATTCTCTGGTGGTGGAGGTTTGAGTAGCTCAGGCTATTATGGCTTCAAATATTTTGAAAGTATTTCTCCCAAGCTTGAATTTCTCTCCATGAAAGCTCTTGGCAAAGGCCTGTGCTAAGGCCACATTTTCTCCGAAAAATTTCTACAAAAACTTATACCAACTTGCTGATTTAAATTGAGGTTTGGCTCTAGCGTCAACGACCTTGGTGTTTGCTGGCTCAGACCTTTTAACATTCCCACCTTTTCCCATACTTATCAACAACTAAGCTCCCTCTAAACGCACAATTGTTTAACTTGGAGGCAAAACCCTACATGGAGCCTTGATTTCTTGCCTTGGAATGATAAACTAGTTGTTGGAAGACATGATTCTTGTTAGTTGTAACTTCTACAGAGAACCTCAGACTTAAGAATATTGAACTTAACCCTTTGAAGCTATTCCTTTAATCACGATATGGTATGATGGCATGATTTAAAATCATTCAAACACGGGTGCCAAGTCACCCCATAACTTATAACACTCCATTGCATCATTTAATAATTGGTACCTTGTACCATGATCTCTGCTTAAGCTTAGTAGGGTAGCTATAGGTTAGTTTCATTAATACTATAACCATTCACCTATAATAATTCTCCTAAGTCAGAAATAATTAATCTTTTTAAAAAGAGTAATCATTTTATAACATAGGAGATCTTCAATCATCTTTAAAGAGGAATGATCTTTTCCTTGAAAATATTACTTGTAGCTCCTTATGCTTGAGAAATAGCTGCTTTTATATTTGTATTGAAATATAACTAATATTTAGAGAAATAGTTGCACTTTTCACTATGTTACCAATGAAAACAGGTTCCCGAAGAAATAGATGCCCTTTTTTATGTCACTGTATTACCAATGAAACTAAAACAGAGGTAGCTATTATCCTGTAAGGAGCAACTATAATTTTATTGCTAAAATGACCAATAGCCTTCGACACTAACCTAAGTTAAGACAATGGTTTTAACTTCTTTTATGAACATGAGACACAATACCACGTATAAAACTTAAATTTTTTTGGTTTTGAGACTCTTTTTTGGCTTTTATTGGAAATGACTCGAACTTCGACATAGGCTAGGAAATAAGAAAAATTTGAAAACAGTGATACAATGGTGGCCAAACTATTAGCATTTATAGTGATAACGGAAGGTTTGGACATAGAGCTATAGAATGTCGTGCGTATGTTTGGAATAAATACAGTTTCGAGAGATCTTTCAGAAATGGATATTCTGGAATTCAGCATAATATTAACAGATTTGATCATTTGAGAGATTATGCTGAATGTTACAAATGTAACAATTTTGGACACTTGGGTAAAGATTTCATACTTGAAAGTTCTTCAAAGGAATTATCACAAAATAAACATGAACAAATATGGAAAAAGAAGATTGAAAAATGTACTATCGCTCTCAAGTCTCAAAGCAACAGAAAAGTTTGGTATGTTGATAGTGGTTGCTCAGCTATGACTAGAGATAGGAATAAGTTCATATCCTTGAAGGAAAAGAAGGATGGAACAATGTGTTTTGGAAATGACAGGTCTTCAAACGTCATAGGAGTAGGTACAATCACACTTGGAAGAAAGAATGCATTAGTGAAATATGTGTTGTTGGTTGAAAATATGAATCACAATTTGCTCAGTGTTGGACAAATGTGCGATCAAGGACACACTATGCTATTTCACTCTAAGAAATGTGAAATCAGGAAAGGCAAGTTTGGTAAACTTGTGGCTACAACAAACAGAGCTCCAAATTACATATATGTTTTGGATGAGACACCTAAAGGGTTATTTTTGGCGAAAGAAGACAAAAGTTGGTTATGGCACAAACGAATGGGACATATAAATTTTGACAATTTGGTCAGGATTAGCTAGAAGGAAGTAGTAAGAGAAATGCCTAAAATTTCAAAACCTACCAATACAATATGTGAATCTTGTCGGCACGACGAGCAGACAAAAGTTGAGTTCAAGACAAAAGAACACTTTGCATCATGTCCATTGGAATTAATACATACTGGTCTATGTGGTCCTATGAGAACAAAAGGTTTAGATGGAGAATTATATTTTATGCTAATGATAGATGATTACACCAGAATGAAAACTGTCAACTTCTTAAAGAAAAAGACTAAGGCATTCGAGTGTTTTAGAATCTACAAGGAATTGGTCGAAAATGAAACTGATTTGAAGATCAAATGTCTAAGATCAGATAATGGCAAAGAATTCACTTCCAAGATATTTCAACAGTAATGTGATGAAAATGGAATAAAAAGGCAATTCTCAACAGCTAGAAAACCGTAGCAAAATGGAGTTGCTAAAAGAAAAAACAGAACCGTACAGGAAATGGCCAGAACAATGTTAAATGAATCAAAATTAGATGATAAATTCTGGGTTGAAGAAATCGATACAACTGTATTCATTATAAATAAAGGTTTGCTAAGGAAAAATTGTAACATGACTCCATATGAATTATGGAAAGGAAGACCGGCTAATGTCAAATACTTCAAAATATTTGGAAGGAAATGCTACATCGAAAGAGAAGATAAAAATTGTGCAAGTTCGATTCCTATGTCGATGAAGGTATTTTCGTTGGTTATCCACGCAAAAGGAAGGCTGATAGATGCTATAATATGAGGTGAAAACAAATAGTGGAAAGCATAAATGTTACTTTTGATGAAGAATGTATTACAAAGGATGATGATGAGATTGTACCTTCAAGAAAATCTGAGTGATCTGAGGGAGAATCTGTGAAGGATGAAGAAGAAGCTCCAGAACCAAACCAATCAAATAAGTAAACAACAGTCAACCAAGAGGAAATAAGAATTGATTAGTAGGATGTACAAGAAAATTCTCCAAAAGTTTTAAAATAATGGTGTCAAAAGAATCATCCATCAAATAAAATCATCGACAACATAAATGAAGGAATTGGAACCAGAAGAAGTCGACAACATCGTTCATCACAACAAGCCCACGTTGCTTTTTTAGCAAATTTTAAGCCTAGCAATTTATAGGAAGCTAGTTAATATGAACAATGGGTAGCAGCTATGAATGAAGAACTGGATCAATTGAGAAGGATGACACTTGGGAATTGGTTCCACGACCAAAGGATAAAAATGTTATTGGAACTAAATGGGTCTTCAGAAACAAATTGAATGAGAATGGACATGTTACCAGGAATAAGGAAAGATTAGTCTGCAAAGGATATGCACAAGTTGAAGGAATTGATTTTGAAGAAACATTTTCTCCCGTTGGCAGAATGGAAGCTATCAAAATGTTTCTCTCTTATGCATGCTCAAGAAAAATCAAGGTCTACCAAATGGATGTTAAGTTAGCCTTTCTAAAGGGTGAATTGGAAGAAGTAGTTTACATTGAACAAGCCGAAGGTTTTTTGCTCTCCGAAAAGGAAGACTATGTTTGCAAATTAAAGAAGGTACTATATGGTCTCAAGCAAGCTCCTAGAGCTTGGTATGCTCGTGTTGATGGATATATACATCAACAAGGATTCAAGAAATGAAGCACTAACAACAATCTCTATGTGAAAGTGGATCAAGATAACCTAACAATTATTGAGGCATATGTGGACGATATCATTTTTGGAAGCAATGATGACAGATTAAGTAAAAAAATTTCCACAAAGATGCAAAGTGAGTTTGAAATGTCTCTACTTGGCGAGCTAACATACTTTTTAGGGCTCCAGATATCTCAGCAGAATAAAGGAATATTTATATATCAAACCAAGTACATCAAGGAAATGCTCAAGAAATTCAAGATGGAAGATTGCAAGCCTGTCCTTACCCCAATGGTAACAGGTTGCAAGTTAAGTTTAGAAGATTCGTCAAAGGATGTGGACCAGAGGTTGTATAGATCTATGATTGGCAGTCTTCTATACGTGACAACTTCTCGAACAAACGTAATGCAAGCAGTTGGACAAGTAGCAAGATTCCAAGTAGCACCAAAAGAATCTCATATTATTTCCGTCAAAAGAATTATCAGATATCTTAAGGACATAATAGAATATGGTTTACGGTATCCCAAAGGAAATAATCTAGTTATCCAAGCTTATACAAATGTAGATTGGGCAGGAAGTGTTGATGATCAAAAGAGTACCAGTGGAGCAAAATTCTATCTAGGTGGTTGCCTTGTTTCATGGTTAAGTAAAAAGAAGTCTTCAATCTAGTTATCTACAGCAGAAGCAGAATATATCGCGGCAACAACTTGTTGTACTCAAGTTATTTGGATGAAGCAAACTTTGCAAGATCTTCAAGTCAAGTTTGATGAGCCTATTCCGATTTCTTGCCATAACGCCAATGCCATTAGTATCTCCAAGAGTCTTGTGATGCATTCGAAAACAAAGCAAATTCTGATCAAATATCATTTCGTTAGAGAGAAGGTCACCGAAAAGAATATCAAGCTTGAATATGTTGGCACAAAGGAACAAATTGCTATAATATTCCAAGTAGAAATATACAGCAATATAAAGCACATAAACAAAGACAAACAACAACTAGAGAGATATCACATGAACAATAACCAATATGGATAACGCTAAGCCATTTTATTAATACTGAAAGATATAAAAATGAGTACAAAGGTGTTCAGAATGATGGCACCTTAGCTTGCACTAGGCAAGCGTAGAAATACAAACATATTGTGACTCAGAATGGATGCTAACTCAAGACTGCGTTATCTCCAAGCTGCTGGCACTGCTACCGTGTTGCTGCTACTGCTGCAATGGACTGAATATTTGGGGCTGCTCCCCACCTCAGAAAATTCTGAAACTTCGGGAATGGCCTCTACTCCCAATACCGAGAAAAGCCCAGAAAACTTTTCAGAAATGGCCGACCCCCGGAAAATGCTCCCTTGAGGCACTACGTTATTCCTCAAGGAGGGACGCTGGCTCTGAATGATTTGCTCCAAAAGATGGTCCCCAAATCCTCCAAAATGCTGGAATAGGGAAGGGCTGGCCCCTTACCCACTATCCCGGGCTGACTCCACCAACTAACCCCTGATCCGGAACTACCTGCTCACAAGACTACGTCCTCCCTCTCACTGACTGCACTGTCTCTCTGAGTGGGTGCTCCTCCTGTGGTAGCTGCAACTCCCTCCTTCAAAACAAGGATGAAATTCATCACCCGAGAAGGCACTCAAAGTCCCCCGAGGCTGAGGTTGGGATCTCCGAATGGAGACACCCGGTGTACTGAACAGTACGTACAAAATTTTCTAAACAACAAGCGTGCTCAATGTTAGAAGACAAATATCAAAGATGCATAATAAGAATTAATGAGAATGAGGAGACCCCTCCTCCTTTTATGCTTGGTGAGCCTTTCCCTCACCTAGGCCCCACCAATCTTTGCGCTGTCTCCCTTGGCCCACGCTGTCCAACTCACTCTGTGCTGGCTGGGCCCCACGCTGCCTACGCTGCTCCATTCCCTACGTTGCCACTTGACCACTAGGCCCCACTTGCCAAATAGAAATGTCTCTTAAGTGACTTTAGGAAATATTTTTATCCTAAGTGTGAGTTAAGTGTTCCTCCACCCAATTTATTTATATTTTAACTTTATGAAGGCAAAAATAGTCAAAATTAATATTTCCAATTAGCTATTGCTAATTGGGAATATTATAGTCTCCCCTAGAAAAAAGTTTCTTGTCCTCAAGCAACTGTAATGATGGATGCTACAAAATCTTCTCACTCTCCTAGGTGGCATCCTCATCCAGTAAATTCGTCCACCTCACTAGGTACTCCCTGACTGTCCTGCTCTTAGTTGCCTCTCCCTAGTGTCAATAATGGCCTTCGGCTATAGCACCAAGTGCCCCTCATCATCTGTGGGCAGAAGCTCCTCTGTCACAGTCACCTACTACCCCAGTGCCTTCTTCAGGCATGATACGTGAAAAACGTTGTGAATCATGCTACCCTTGGGTAGCTCCAACTCATACGCAACCTGTCCCATCCTGCGTATCACCCTGTACCGTCCATAGAAGCGAGGATTGAGCTTTTCAGCCCCCTTCTGCTTCAGCGTGGACTGCCGATATGGCTGCAAGCATAGATAAACCAAGTCACCTACCTCAAACTGCCTCTCAACTTGTCCCCTGTCGGCATACAACTTCTGTTGGTTCTGCATTGTATACATGTTATCCTTGAGAGCTCGGAGTATATCCTGACTCTCTTGGATCCAATCCTTGGTTCTAGGAGCCTTGCTAGCACCAAACATCATGTCAACAAAATATAGAGCATGATATCCATACAATGCATAAAACAGAGACATACCAATGGACATATGATGAGTGTTGTTGTAGTAGTACTCCCCTAAGCGAAACCATCTCAACCATGCCTTCTGCTGCCCGCTGACATAGTTACACAAGTAGCCCTCCAGCCACTTGTTCACTATCTCGGTCTGCCCATCCATTTGGGGGTGGTAACTAGTACTCGGTGTCAACTCAGTGCCCACCAAATGGAAAAGATCCTGCCAAAATCCGTCCATGAAGCGGCTATCCCTGTCACTGACAATGGTCTTCGGGAGACCATGCAATCTGAAAATTTCCCTGAATAACAACTCAGCTACCTGTGCTGCAGTGTAATGTGCCGATATGGTGAAAAAATGAGCATATTTAGTCAGCCGATCAACAAATACAAATATGCAATCCTTTCCCTGTACCATGGGCAACCCTGTAATAAATTCCATCGAGATACTCTCCCATTTCCCTCAGGTATGGGAAGAGGCTGCAATAATCCTGCTGGACGGTTCATCTCTCCTTTTTTACGATGGAAAACCCTGCATTCCCTAACATATTGGAGCACGTCCTCCTTGAGGCCCTTCCAAGAGAACCTCTCCCTGATGGCCCTATAGGTTTTGGTAAACCCCTGGTGACCCGATAATGGAGAATCATGCAAGGCGTGCAATATCTTCTTCTTGAGCTGGGAGCCCTCAGTCACGACGATCTTTTCCCTGTAATAGATCACCTCTTCCATCACTCTGTACCTGTCATCTGTCACCTGACCATCCAAAATATCACAAGAAAAACGGTCCTTGGAGTACTCTACCAACAGTTGAGCCCTCCAGTCCGTGTCCAAACTCATCGATGACAACGCTGCCGGTCTGCGGGAAAGTGCATCTACCACAACGTTGTTCTTTCCCTTGACATACTCAATGTCAAAATCATAAGCCTGGATCTTGCTGACCCACTTTTGCTGCCTCTCCTGCAACTGTTTCTGCTCTAAAAAGAATCGGAGGCTGTTGTGATCCATCCTCACTCTGAATCTATTCCCTACTAGGTACTGACGAAACTTGGCCAATGCATGCATGATGGCCAACATCTCCTTGTCGTATATCTCATACAACCTCTCATGTGGCAATAGCTTCCGGCTCTCGAAAACTATGGGGTGGCCTCCCTGCATCAAAACTACGCCTATAACCTCCCCCGATGCATCACACTCCAAGACAAAGGGCTGTGTAAAATCTGGCAATGCTAACACTGGGAAGCTACTCATCACCTCCTTGAGCCTATCAAAATCCCTCTGCACTGTATCCGACCAACTAAATGCCCCTTTCTTGGTGAGATCTGTAAGGGGTGCAGTAAGTTGGGAAAATCCCTTGATGAACTTCCAGTAGTAGGTGCAGATCCCCACAAATCCCCGAAGTTCCGTCACATTCTTCGGCTCTGGCCATTCCCTGATGGCCTTGATCTTCTCCTCGTGGACCTTTAATCCATCCACCCCGATGATGTGCCCTAAGTAGAGCATCTCTGTCAACCCAAACTCGCACTTGTAGAGCTTATCATAAAACTGATGCTCTTCCAAGATGCCCAATACAACCTCTATATGTTGGAGATGCTCCTCCCATGTCTGGCTATAGATCAATATGTCATCAAAAAACAATAGCACACACTTCCTCAAGTGACTGCGGAAGATGTGATTCATGCATGACTAGAAAGTGGCTGGGGCATTGGTTAGCCCAAAAGGCATCACCAAAAACTCAAAATGGCTGTAATGATACCAGAAAGCGGTCTTGGGAATGTCCTGCTCCCTCACGCGAATATGATGGTACCCGGATCTCAAATCAATATTTGAGAAGAACTTGGCCCCCCTCAGCTCATCCATCAACTCATCAATCCATGGGATGGGGTACCAGTTCTTCATGGTCTTCTTGTTCAGGGCCCTGTAATCAATGCACATCCTCAACGTGCTGTCCTTCTTCTTCACCATCACTATTGAATAAGCAAAGGCGTTGGTGTTAGGACGGATGTGTCCAAGAGCTAAGAGCTCATTGATAGCCCTCTCAATCTCATCCCGATAGGCTTTGGGGTGCCTATAGGGTGTAGTGATAACAGCCTGGATACCCTGCTCCAGCTCAATAGTGTGCTCAAACCCCCGATCCGGTGGCTGTGGTATCTCCCCAAATACCGTAGCATACCTGTCAAGAATGGACTGTACATATGGGTGTACAGCCTGCCCTGTAGATCCTGCCTCTGACACACGCAGCTCCACTGCCCACTCTATGTCCCCCTTTTGGAAATCTGTCTCCATCCGGTGTGCTGAAACTGTCTGTGGTGGGTAGGTGTGCATCCCCCGAATCTTCTCATGCTTCCTAATATTCTTGTCCGTCCACTCCATCTCCAAGGTCTCCCAGTCAGTGGTGAACTTCCCCAATGTGATAAGCCACTGTACCCCCAGTATCACGTTGGTGTCCGGAATGTACACCACGAAGAAATGATCTGTCAGGGTGTATGTCCCCATCGTCACTGCCAAGACTGGCACATACCTAGCACACTGCATTGTCCGGTCCCCTGGAACCAGCACCAAAAATCCATCAAAATTCTCCATCTATATGCCCCTCCGCTCTACCAGCTGAGCATCAATGAAATTGTGGGTAGCCCCACTGTTTACCAACACCAACACATGCTGCCTTTTTACTGTACCTCAGACACGTAGTGTCAAGTACTTGGGAACTCACCGTAAGGCTACAAGGGCTCCCCCGGTAGTGCAAAAGCTACACCTCTTGCTCCAGGTGGTGGAGGTGGCAGATGATCCCCTCTCTGCGATGTACTACTGTCTCTAGCCTCCACATCCTCACTCATCTTCTTCCCCGCTACTATCGGAGAAGACCTCGATGTAATGTGCCTTTCTTGTGGCACAACGGTGTCCTAATGCCCATGGCTCCTGGAACGTGAAGCACAATCTCTTCTGCTTCAGTTCTCTCCTAGCCTCATCATCTCTAAACCCTCTACCTTGATTCCCGTTGGTAGGCAGAACCCTCTCACCCTTTCCCTTTGGCCGGAATGCTGATTTCTGGGGAAAAGGAGCTCTAGACCTGGGAAGTGCATCCTGCAAGTCTCGAGTCCTCTCAATTGCATCATGGAGTGTCGCGGGCCTCGTCAATCTGACTAATCCCCGTAGAGGCTCTGCCAATCCATATATGAACATATAAATCATACAGGTGGTGGATAGATCTGGTACCATCACAGAGAGTCTCAAAAACTATGATATGTACGTGTCCAGCCTCCTGGGCTGCTTGAGCTTTGTTAGCTTAAAAAAATGCTCCTCTAGATCCCTTTGGTCAAAACGCTCTACCAACCTCCGCGTAAACTCGGAATATGTTGTCACTCTCAAGTGCCCCAACGTAACCATCCCGTGAAACCACCAATCCTGGGCCTCTCCCTCTAGGTGCAGTGTTGCCACTTTGATGGCCTCGAGCTCTGCCATTTGATTAAGCTAGAAATATATATCCATCTTCTCCACCCAAGATTTTTCCGAGCACTTGGATGATCCATCAAATTTTGGTAAACGGAATTTTCCCACCATGCGTTGCAAGTCCCCATCATG
This sequence comes from Pinus albicaulis, assembly GCA_034641835.2. NCBI lineage: Eukaryota > Viridiplantae > Streptophyta > Pinopsida > Pinales > Pinaceae > Pinus > Pinus albicaulis. The sequence goes on from CM076574.1 coordinate 386,096,830, forward strand.
TGAATGCGTGTTCCCCCTATGATGGTTGCGGGATTTGCTGTCCCGCTTGAGCTAAAAAAAATCGTGGAAGGTGAGGGCATCTTTGAACTCCTGACCGTATGACTGGTACTCAGCAAAATAACCCCCCATGTGTGCCGACTCCTGTTCCTGCTGTGCTTCTGCCCCAGTGTCTGCGGCAAGAAATGTAGGCATCATGGAACGGGGGGGTGTGTGTGATGCCATCTGCTGTGCTATGGGGTGCTCCTGTAAATGATGAGACGTGCCTGAGCCCTCTCCAACATGGAAACCCCTTGGGGTCTCGCAATGTCTAGACTCTGCTGTGAATCTTTGCCCCATCTCCTTTATCCGTCTCGACAGATCCTGTACTGATTTGAGGAGAAGTTCCCCAAACTCCTTATCGCCATTTCTGTCCTCCGCCATTGGTTTCTCTTCCTTTGCGTCCACTACTGGGATGCTGTCACCTTCCCTAAAAGTGAGCTCTAACCTTCGTTCTTGATCTCTGTACTTCCTCCCTCGGTAACAAATGTATGGTTTACCTGAAGGTGTCATAGACAATTTTCTCCACAGGTTGAGCCAAGTCTATGAGTGCCGATACCACTGTAATATTCTAAGTAGAAATAGACAACAATATAAAGCACATAAACAAAGACAAACAACAACTAGAGAGATATCACATGAACAATAACCAATATGGAGAATGCTGAGCCATTTTATTAATACTGAAAGATAGAAAAATGAGTACAAAGGTGATCAGAATGATGGCACCTTAGCTTGCACTAGGCAAGCGTAGAAATACTCCCAGATTGTCACTCGGAATGGCTGCTAACTCAAGACTGCGTTATCTCCAAGCTGCTGGCACTGCTACCGTGCTGCTACTACTGCTCCAATTGACTGAATCTTTGGGGCTGCTCCCCACCTCGAAAAATTCTGAAAATTCGAGAATGGCCTCTACTCCCAATACCCAGAAAAGCCCAAAAAGCTTTTCAGAAATGGCCAACTCCTAAAAATGGCTCCCTTGAGGCACTATGCTATTCCTTAAGGAGGGACACTGGCTCTGAATGATTTGCTCAAAAAGATGGTCCCCAACTCCTCCAAAATGCTGGAATAGGGAAGGGCTGGCCCCTTACCCACTATCCCGGGCTGAATCCACCAACTAACCCCTGATCCATAACTACCTCCTCACAAGACTACGTCCTCCCTCTCACTGATTGCGCTGTCTCTCTGAGTGGGTGCTCCTCCTGTGGTAGCTACAATTCCTTCCATCAAAACAAGGATGAAATTCCTCACCTGAGCAGGCACTCGAAGTCCCTCGGGGCTGAGGTTGGGATCTCCGAACGAAGACACCCAGTGTACTGAACAGTACGTGCAGACTTTGCTAAACAGCAAGCGTGCTCAATGTCAGAAGACAAATCTCAAAGATGCATCATCAGAATGAATGAGAATGAGGAGACCCCTCCTCCTTTTATGCTTGGTGAGCCTTTCCCTCACCTAGGCCCCACCAATATTTGCGTTGTCTCCCTTGTCCCAGCTGTCCAACTCACTCTGCACTGGCTGGGCCCCACGCTGCCTACGTTTCTCCATTCCCTACGCTACCACTTGAACACTAGGCCCCACTTTCCAAATAGACATATCTCTTAAGTGACTTTAGGAAATATTTTTATCCTAAGTGTGAGTTAAGTGTTCCAACACCCACTTTATTTATATTTTAACTTTATGAAGGCAAAAATAGTCAAAATTAATGTTTCCAATTAGCTATTGCTAATTGGGAATATTACAATTGCTAACATCTTTACCAAACCATACCTCATGAAGCATTTGAGTATATTAGCCTAAATATTGGGATTATCCAAAGTTCTCATTAAACTCTTTCTCTTATCTAACTAAGTAAAAAAGTGGGATTTGAGGTGTGTACAGGTCCGGAGGATGATGTTTGTCTAGGTGAGTTACCCTTTGCCATTGATGACAAAGGGGGAGAGAATTTTGTAGGAAGAGGTGTCATGTTCGTAGGGGGAGTACTTGTGTTGCCATCAATGCCGAAGGGGGAGATTATTGATCAATGGTTTTCATTGATTTCAGCCCAAGCAGAACCAGGGGCTACCCCGATATTGCATGATAATTTTGACTTGACAACTTACTCTATTCTGAGTCAAGGATAATATTGTAGATGGTTTCTACTCTTCAAGATGTTTCCGTTGATATATGGCATGCCATGTAACTCTTCACGGTTTGAGAGATATTTGTGTTTGAAGTTAGTAACCCCAGTTAATGGGCTAAACCCCCATGGGGTTGTGGCATGACACTAATAATTGGTTGTGGTCATTGAATAGTCAATAATTAATAATTTTTTAAACTCCTTAAATACCTCCAACATTCACTTGTTGAAGACCATATCAACCTAAGCATTTATATAAATTGTGACCCTCATATCCTCCTGATGCAAGGATTTCGCTACTTAAAACAGTTCATTGTGGCATTAGCGCTATAAATTTTTTTCTACAAAGCTTCAAATGCTGAAAAAAAAACACATTTGAGCCGAAATCCTAATGTGCGCGTGACCAAATTTCAAATATTGGTTCGCTATATTTTCGGAGATATCGGAGGAAGTTAGTGTTTTTGCAGGCTCCCGAATTTCATGTAAAACAAGTGACCTTGGGAAAATCGTCATAAATTTCTCTCTGACCATTGGATTCAAATTTCATAATAAGTGACAGAAAGAGGACAAACTGTAGTTTTTTGGATATCGTTTTCAAGACCAAAGGTTGAAACAGTGACACGTGGCACTTCGTAAAAGTTCGCTCTAATCAACCAGTCTATAATCAGGTCATCATAGGAGATTCGGCATAACTATTCCTTGAAGAAGCCAATATTAGTAAGACCCATGGGGTTGGAAAGAGGACTCAAAGGGATATCGCAAGACACAATTTTAGACCTTGGAGATCTGAAATTACATAGATATAACATATTCAATATCGAGCTTCTAGAAGGCTAGAAAAAATATGCATTCAAGGATCACTGCAGTAAGGAAAACACATCAAAAATCAAGGGTAAGTCTGCTACAACAAGGTATGCATGATTAGTGTTTGAATTTTAATTTGAATATCATCTCTGACATGTATTTTTGCAGGACAATGTAAGTATTTTTTATATATATTTGATTGGGTTTTTTTCATAAATGTTGAACGTATTTACATTTGAATTTTGAATATTTCTTTGACATATGTTTTGCAGGACAATGTAAGTATTTTGTTTGTATATTGGTTTGGGTCTTGTTCATTAATGCATGTGCAGGAAGGACACATTAGGACAACTCAGACACATAGTAGAAGGACAATGCAATGCCAAATTACCATTACTTGAAGCAAGCACAACAATACTTCAACAACTGCTAGTGTTCAAAGAAGCAGTGTCAAGTCAAGTATGAGGTTGTGTCAAAAGTCAATATTGTAAAAATCATCATTGTAAAATTGTAAAAGAGTCATTATTATAAAAGAGTCAATCTGCATAGAGTTGGAGAGGCATTGTTGGGAGGTATAAGTGTCATTTTTGGATAATGTTATGGTTGGGTTGCAGGTCATAGTATGATTGGGTGATTGGTCTAGTTCAAGAAAATCATTGTGAATCATATTGTATCATGGATCATTGTCCCTGGTACGAGAGTCTACAGTCTTGTCTTATTTCTGATCATTATAGGGTGGCAGGGAGGTTCTAGGTTGGTGCATGAAGTCACCTACAGGTTGGAGCCTGTGAACACTTCAGGGCGGTAGGTCGGTCTAGGATGCCGGGGCATCCATTCAGTTGAATATTGAAGAAACCAAGGCGTTGGGGCGTCCTTCGAGTGGGAGCTGGAGAAGAATGATTTTCTAGAATTATAGGAAGTTATACCTTTCATTTCAGTTGGGGCTGAAGATTAAAGAAATTATTAGAAAAGCGTTCGATGTTTTTTTGACCCGGAGGGGGTTTTCCACCTAAAATTCGTGTGCCTATTGTGTTCTATTGTTTACTGTTGTTACTGGATAAACATCAAGAATATTTGAAGATTAACTAATGCTCTGAAAAGATTTAAAAGTGCTAATTGATAAGAAACACTGATTCACCCCCCCATCTCAATATTTCCAACAACTTGTCCCAGTCAAAATAAGTCAAACCATGAAGAAGGACTCTGTCTAGTAGAAGTCAAACTCTCCTAGAAAAATATTAATGCATAATTTCCCTCTTGGACCCTCGCACATGTGAAAGAGAAGTTTCCCTCGACTTTTAGGAACCAATCAAATTCAGAGAGAGACAAATATATGTTGAGTTTTTGATGATGTCCAAATGAGGTTGAGGTCACTTGTATTTATATGTGTTCAAGGAGGGTTTATTTTTCCTTAGGCCAACCTTGACAATTTTGACATTATAGGCTTCACTTCAAAAATGCACTTTCCCTTGTCCAAATCAAGTGCTTCAAAGTGCTAGTTTTTGTTGCATCGGAGGTGTTCTAGTCTTGAAACTTTATGGAGAGGATAAAACACAAGAGTTCTCCATAACCTAGAAATCGTTTATGGAAACTCCACCTAGAAGTGTCTCAATTAGATTATTAGCCTTTTTTTTAATATTTCCTAAGTCTAAACTTAGGAAAAGGGGTTAATTAATCAGAATTTATTGAGAAAGCTATGAATCATCTAGAAACTCACACTGACCGATCCATAAATAATCTCAGCCATCGATGATGTTTTAATGTTGGCGGCTGGAGTCCCAACCGGGGATTATAAGAGGAGAACACACACTTGAGATTGATTTCCTTGGGTAGTTCGATCCTCCATAGAGCAGCAAAAGTTGCCAAAAGAGTTCGAGTCAGAGAAGGAAAGCAAAGACAGAGGGGGGAAGGGGCAGTGAGTCCAGAGGAAGAGATTCCAATTCTGAAGAGTACATTGCAGAGAGGTAGAGATAGCCACAAAGAGGTTGCGCAAGGTCTGCACATAAGTCTCTAAGAGGAAATTCGATTTGAAAATTCAAGAAGTTGTTCTAGCGATCCGAAGGCAGGAAAATTTTGGAAAAGTCAGGAGAAATGCTTCCAGAGTCAATGGTAGGCTGAAGAGGTATCTCAGTGTGTGATCCAGGCAGCACAAATTGTGCCTGCGCAGAGGGTGACAAAGGTAAATTTGTGGAGGGGTTTCAGAGGTTAGTATTCAATTCCAGATTGCTTATGGGGTGAGGAAAATTCCTCACTAGATTTTTTCCAGTATTTTTATCTATAGGATTTCCAGATTTGGACTTCCAGATTGTACTCATATCATATCATTGCTACTTAATAATAAAAACTCTCAATTGCTGCACCAGTTTTCCCAAGTTGAGATTTTTCGTGGAGTTGTCCAAAATTACTGTCATATTTTTGTGTGTGTGCGAGTATTTTCTCAGATTGCAATTTATATTCTGTAGTATTCTTATTTTTGAAGGCTACAATGTGATTTATTCGATATTTTCCGTGGCAAATAAACTGTTAATGAATTTACGGTTAGGAGAATTAAATTCCAATTGCTGCAATAAAAATTTCAATAGTGAAATTTTCACACAATGGTCAAAATTGGTTGTCTCGGAAAGAGGAATTTAGACTTATGATTAGAATTTGTCACTTAGCTTCCAAATTAACAAATCAGCCTTGTCAAATTTATGTTTTGGTCAACTACATCATGTCTACGTCCTGTTTATACTGCTTCATGAATTATATGTTCAACCCTCTGATGGTTCAAAAATGGATTGGCACATCGGAGATGTGTTGGAAAATGTAACTAGTTTCGGTCATCATAATTGTCACTGTATTCTTTTCATTATGTATATCTTATGTAACAAGCAAAAGAAGAAAGAATTTTTTTTTTTTTTCAAGCATGGGTTTCATGTTTCTTTTGATTAGCCTTCTAGGTAAAGCATGGTCTTTATGCTTCTAGGGATTTTCATGTCCTAAGAATTATTTTCATGAGTCAAGAGAGTCAATATATTTTATGTAAGACCCTATTGGGAAATTTGTATCAAGAAAGAAACATTATTTATGTGTCAAAATTGTCAAAGTTGTCCTCCAAGACCAGGTCGGCCCTACAAGTCAAAGTCGGCCTAGAGAGGGATAATTCAACGTCATGAAGGTATATATAGAGACATCTAAGACCTAATTTGCACATTGTCTCAACAAGTTCTATCTACAGTAGAAATAAAAAGAAAAATAAGAGTGGAGGAAAAAATTCAAGGAGCAAACTCCAGTGAAGAAGAGAAGACAAAATTTTGACATTTTCTGTCCACACATGCGAGAGGATTAGGGTTTTTGATATGTTGCAGGAGGTCAAAAGTCGTTGGCTGAAATTTTGAAGTCACTTCAAGTCCAAAATTTTGAAATTGTAGGCTGAAATATGAGTTTAGAGAAGATTTGAAGAAGGTTGATTCTTGTTGACTAGAGTTTACTTTTGACTTCTTGGAAGGGTTGACTTGGTGCTTGGAGGGGGTCTTGGTTTTCTCATTTGGAGCATATTATATAAGAAGAGAAGAGATTCTTTCTAGGCTTTCCTCTTGGATTGGATTTTCCCTGGCTTGGAGCCTAATTCTTGTGTCCATTATCACTATTGTTTTTTCTCTTGATAATTGTTTGATAAAAATATCTAATAAAGAAACATAAAAATATAATTGAAGTTCACAAGCAATGATTAAGGTTAAGGAGATTTTTTTTTTTAATAACTTCCCTACTACTCCAACATGGTATTAGAGCTAAGGTGACGGAGGAGAAGGCAGTTGGAAGATCATCTTGTTGACATAAGAAGGGATTGCTTGTCAAGGGGAATCATTTGCAAAAGGACACAAGGAAAGAAGAAGAATACCTGTTGATCTAGAAGGAAGGTCACTACATCAAAAGGAAGGATCAAGCTCTCATTGTTAGAAATTAATTAAGGGAGCAATGAAATACATAAAATATTGCAGAAACACAAATAAACAAATGCATAAAACAAGAGAGACACAAATATATGTGATTCACCAAATTTGGGCTACGTTAACGGAGAAACAAGTAGTCCTTCCTGTTATATTATCCAACAAAATGACGAGATACAACCTACAAAAAATCCGTTGTAATTTCCTCTTTGCTCTCACACAACTTCCTCTCTCTCTCTCTCTCTCTCTCTCGTTGAGAATAATAATATACAACCGCAATAAAATTCCCTCATATAAATCGAGGGTTGCCTTATAGGGAAAAAAAACTCTAAATTAACACAACTTATACTGTCAAATAATACGCCTAATGAATGACCCATATTGACTACGAAATTACAATATTTTACAAGGAAAAATTTCATATATTTTTAGCTGCGAGGGCACCCCCCCTGGACCCCCCTAATGGCGATTAATCGGGCGGTGTTGCTGCCTAGTTAAGAACAAGGATCCAACGCGGCTGGAACAAAAAAAAATATCTAAACAATCAGGAAGATAATCAAGCTCCACACCCAACACTCATTAAAGGAAGGAAGGATCAAGCTCTTTTTGAATATTCTCTAGCGCATCATCTTGAAGAGAAGGAAGCATCAAGGAATATTGGCATCATCATCAAAGCTGTTTGAAGACACTATTGAAAGGATCCTAGAAGTCATCATTCTAGGGCATCTTTGAATTCTCTTTGAAAGTCTTGAAAGCATCAGGATAGTTGAATACATCATCAAGAAGGATGACTCTTGTTTGACAAGTAACTATCATGTTGTCCTCTACACTATTGTTGAAAGGATCCTAGAAGTCATTCTAGGGTGTCTTTGAAGTCTATTTGAAAGCCTTGAAAGCATCAATATATTTGGATACATCATGAAGAAGGAGGACTCTTGGTTGGCAAGTAACTATCATATTGTCCTCTATGTCTCAATCTATAGATCACATGGCTACATTTTCCAAGGAAAGAAAGAAGCTCAAATCAACAAACTTCCTATAATGGAAGAAGAGGATTGACTTGACACTCACAGAAAATGAAGTCATGGAATATGTCCTTGGTGAAGGGGTTGAACTAGACAAAGATAAGAATCAAGAGTTGGGAAAATACAAGGATGGAGAAGTAAGAGTACAAAGGATCATTGTTGAATCCATTAAGGATCATCTCGTTTCCTTTGTTTTTGATTTGAAGACATCCAAGGATATGTATGATAAGTTCATAAATTTGTACTCTATAAGTACATCAGGTCAAAATATTTCATTGAGGAATAAACTATATAGAATAAGGAAGTCAAAGGATGAAGACGTGGCCACTTATCTTATGAATATGTCACAAATAAGAGACCAAGGGCTTGGGGAAACTGTTTCTAACTCTGAAATGACCATTTGTGTATTAAATGCTTTGCCACCTAATCGGAGCAGTTTTTCAACTAGTATCTACTCAAATAAGGGTACTACTCCTTTTGATGAGTTATGGGCTCAATGTATCTTGTAAGAATATAGGATCAAGGTGAAGGATGACAACGAATCAAATGAAAAGTCTCAAGACTTTATTGCAAACTCCAAGAGGATGAAGAAAGGGAAGCTTTGAAAGTCCAAAATAGAGCCAAATATGTCTTGGATGCAATCAATATGGACACTTTAAGATATATTTTCCAAAGAAGATGAATAACAAAAGAAAGGAAATAATTGAAGCTCACGTAGTTGAAGAAAAGGGAGAACCTAAGAAGAGGTTGAAAGGAGAAGATCCCAAGGATCTTTACTATTGAAAGAAGCTCCATCCCTACCAGGTTATTTATGTAATTTACCTTTCTTTTATTATGTAGAAAGTAGAGTAGCATGCATTTTTGCATTCTCTAGAAAAAGTCTTGGTTTTTTGTGAAAGCAAGACATTATAGATAGAAGAATATGATAGAATAATATTTAGAGTCTACATAATCAATTTACTTTGGGAAGGTTCATATAACTTAAAGGAATGAGAAGACTGGAACCATATTGCATATTATTTTTCATTCAAGAATTTTTCTAACATCATGTTAGAGGCAGTCAATTTGCAAAAAGGGATCATTAAGATCAAATAAGGACCATCATTTAGGAGGGTTCTTGGAAGAAGCATTATGACTAGTATATATTCCATCTAGTATGGAAACAATACTCTTGAAGGATGAAGGAATGCAAATGGTTGAGTTGCAGTGTGAAGGGAATAATGAAAGTCTTATTACTCCTAGGAGTCATGTATAAGAAGCATACTTATTCAATAAAGGATGGCTAGATGGTTGTATGGAAGAAAATGCATGCATATTTTAAGTAACTATTCTCTAGGGTTAATATCTACAAGAATATTGCAGAAAGAGTTTGTTATAAAAGTGTGCTTGGTAAGTCTTCCATATGGTTACATGATGCTTGAAAGAAGAAATTTGACATGCTTTGGAATTGTTAAAAGATCAACCTCTCTTACAAGATAACATGACATAAACATATTTTTTATCAACATCAAGTATGACCTCCCGAATAAAGAAAGGGAGTTTATAATGACAACTCCAAGGAAGATATTGTAGCTTACTAATCAATTTCTATCCATGGGCATCTTGATTAAAATCGATTGCATGGAGAAAGATTCTTGTACAATATCAAGATGGATCATGCAGACGAATTTTGATCTCAAATAAAATATTTTAATGAAAGGGTCATCATGATAAGGTAAGTATGATATTAATTTTTTGGTATTGGTTATCTAGTTAACATATTGTTTTGCTACCTAGAAAGAATATTGGAAAGATACATAATGACAGTTGAGACAAGTTCAACTATTGGTTTTGAACTCAATTCAAAGAACATATGAATTGAGTGAATGGTTTTGAAAATATTTGAAAGATTATGTAGTCAATATGTTTACATCATCATCTTGGGATTGAAAGGTAGTAGTATAAGAGGATAACCTTATTTTCAGAAAGATCACTTTCATAGAGGGATGTTGAGAAATCAATGCTAGTAGGAATTAGGGTTTGATTCCTCTTTCTTGATAATTACTTGTGAATTATGTTGGTTTATTTTACTTCTTAATTAGTTTATCTTTCATCAAGAAATTAACAAATTATATGTGTATGAAGATCACAAGAACAAGAGCCATAAGATGTAGGAACTCAACCAAGGAAAAACCCCTATAAGGGGAAAACCCAGTCACAAACTCTTCCTTCAGTAGATTCAGCTCAAGATGAGACACTTCCAGAATTCTTAGACCTAGACAAAGACCTACAACCAACAATTCATCCATTCCCTGCAAAAAATGATCTTGAAAAAATAATCCAAGTGATAGCTTCCCAACAACAGCTTCAGTCCAAAATTTTGAGCCCCCAACAACAAAAATTCGATCCCCAGCTTCAGATTTTGGACCTATGGTAGAGACAGATTTTCGGCCCCAGCAAGTGCCCAGAAAAATTTCCACGTGTGAGAGAAAGATAACCCAACAATCGTTTTTGGTATTCACAATAAACTTCGTCCTTGTCCAGCTTCTTCGCTCTCTTTTATTGCTTCTCTTTCTTGTAGATAAAACTTGTTGAGTGAGTGAGTGAAACAGGTCGAATTGCCTCTCCTTATATAGCCTTTTTGCTGGGTTGAATTACCCTCGTGTAGGTAGACTTATTGGGGACATGGCCAATGCAAAAGCCCAAGAAGGTTGTAATAAAAATGACAATGACTCTAATGACTAAAGAAAAAACCTAGAAGCCTTAAATGGAGGCTTTGACCGAGAAAACATTGACCCAAGCATGAAACCCATGCTTTAATAAGTCATTTTATTTTTGACAAGTACACTTATAAAGATCAAAACTAGTTACATTCTTCAACACTACCTCTTAACTAGGGAGGTATCCATAATTATATACATATATGAGTACATGGAATATTTTCAAAATGAAATGAACTACGAAGAGTTCTAGCACACACAATTATTCAGACTATATACCTAACCAAGAAATCTATTCGAGTGGAAGTAATGGGACTAAAGCTTTAGCTAAATATAGGTATCATCAAGCTTTTAAGCTCTACCATCAACCCAAGGACTTAGGTGTGTATCCGAGGTCGAAGCTCCATGACCAATACCACCCTTCCTCTTCGGGATATAGACGTCAATGTTGATTTCTAGTAGCATCGGATGTGCTCTAAGCCTCAAAATTTGTAGGGAGGTTAGAACACATGTATTCAAGAATACTTAGAAATATTTTTAGGAAATTCCACCTGGAGGAGGTTTTATTAAAATAATTAATCATTTTTAATGGATGTCTAAGTCTAAACTTAGGGAATTAAAATAATTAAAGTGTATTAATAGAACTGGGTGCAAATCTTCTAGAAAAAGACAGAGATCAATTCAATATAATCTGAGCCATTGATTAGAATCTAATCTGGGCCGTTGTTTTCTCCACAAGAATATTATAAGAAATTCTTCAATGGGAATTTGGAAAACACATCAAGTGAGATCAAGAGATAAATTTCTCAAGTGAGCAGCGCAACAGTTTCCAAAGATATCATCGAGGGTATTTCTTGCAATGAGGGGCAGAGATAGTTTTCTGGTTGGAGATTTCCTGAGTCGGGGATACAACATAGAGAAGGCAGAGAGATATCCAAAAGAGGCAGTGTAAGGGCCACGTTGGGCAACATAGAGCCACACAAAGGAAACACTAAGCCTTTGAGGATATCCGCAAATTCGCTGAGGGTCAAATCAGTTTCAGTGTTTGGAGTTAGGGTGTGAGACAGGAGGGCAAAAAGATCGAGCATCTAGCTAGTAGATAGATCAACCAGAGGGAGTGATGTAGTCCCTATCAGTTGTGATGTAGAGCTGTGTAGTGAATATGCAGAGACAATGCAGAGGCAACTTTGGGCTAGCCATTTTAGGGCTGGATCAGTGCTGAATCACTAGTGATAGTGTGAGGCATTTCTCACTAATTTTTCTTCCAGTTAGATTCTCTGTATTGGATGGCTAGTAAGGCATCCTAGATTGTATTCAGAACCACTGATTAATAATACAAACCCTCAGTTGCTGCATCAGTTTTCCCTCATTGGGATTTTCTGGGGACGTTAGTCCAAAAACAACAATGTCAATTGTATGTGTGATTATTCTTGTTGCTCAGTTCTTGTTTCCGCATATAATTTAATTAGTGAAGGCTGCAGTTGTATTTACTTCGATATTTACAGTTTAATACAGTAAATAACTTGCATGGAATTAATAAGTAGAAGAAGTAATATCAGTTTGATATAGTAGGGATCTAGGTAATCTATTTTTGACATGGTATTAGAGCATATGTGAGGCAAGAGAGCAGAGCCGAAAGAGCCAACATTGAATAAAAGAGGGAGATCGAATAACTTCGTAGAAAACAGATAAAATCCCTAGCGAGATTGCGCAGTGTAGTCCAAGAGAAAAATTTTCGTGGAAAAATCTCACTCTAGGTAAGTCGACAAAGAGAAATATTTCCAGATCGAAATTTGTCAGTGACAAAGGGAGCAACACAACAGTTTCATCACATATAAGTCTTTCGGTGGGGCACAATTTTTGCTGCAGCATTTGCTAGTGCAGAAAAGCATCAAAAGAAGGAATAAGGAGCATATTGAGGGAATTCTGACCTCAGAGAATTTCTTTCCCAAGAAATTCTGATTTCCCACGCAGAAGCAATAGAAACTGAGATTCATTTTGTTCACTCTAGCAAGGAGTGCGTAGAGCTAGCTACGCAAAGAGTTAGAGGCATCATTCAACATTTGTCTGGGTGAGATGGCAACACATGGGTTGAGAGATCAATATCATTTGGAGGGTTCCTCCAACTATGTGATCTGGAAGGCAAGGATATCCTTCCTTTTGGATGAGCATGATTTCAAGGCATTTATCGATAATGTGGTAGTTGTCCCCGCAGATCTGGATCCATTGAAGGCCTACAAGTAATATATGACAAAGGCTAAGAGGATGATCCTCAATAGAGTGAGGGATCACATAGTGTCACATATATCTTGAAAAGGGACTGCCAAGGAGATGTGGTATGATTTGGCTACGATGTATGAAGGATCTTCCAAGCAGTGGAATATGTTCTTGGAGGAAAATATGAGATCTACAAGGATGCAGAAGGGGAACACGTAGACTCGTTCCTATCGAAGCTTCATGATGTTCGAGATCAGGTGGAAGTTGTCGGGTCATCTCCTTAAGCCACGAAGATGGTAAGGTTGGCCCTAAATTCAGTCTTAGAAGAATGACAAGTCTTTGTCCAGAGTATTCTAGGTAGAGATAATTTTCCAGATTGGGAAGTTGTGTGGGCTACTCTTTAGCAGGTAGATATGAGGAGAGACTTAGTCAAGTGCAAGTTTGATGGAAGAAACAACAGTGGGACGAAGCCTAAGGAGGAGTAGGAGAATGCAACCCTTGCATTAAAGGGGAAGCAGGAACAAAAGAGGCAAAAGAAGGGCGTCTCAAAGATCAAATGTTTCTGGTGTCGTGAGCTTGGTCACTGCGCTACACAGTGTCCTTTTAAGAAGAAGGACAAGGAAAAGCAACATGACCCGCAAGCTGCAACCGCGAGGATCGAGGAGGATTTTGCTTTGATTTCCCACATATCTCCAAGGGAGAATTGGGGTGATCTATAAATCTAGTTCGAGAGAGATGCAAATGGGAAGGATCCTTGAGGAGTCCACCTCTTCGATCAATACCTTGCTACGGGAGCCCATATCAGTAATATCAGGATGGAACAGTGTCAGTTGGTGCAGAGAAGTGCCGGAGTGAGGTGCAGTGACTAGAGGACGCCATAGACTGAGAAACACAAAGTAGAGTTGGAAACAATGCAGTTAGCACAATGCAGAGTCAGTAACAGCGCAGAGGATTCAGAGGAACAACACAGAGACTAGCACCAGTCAGATATCCAGTATTAGATGAATCACGCTGAGCACTTAGTTCAATATTTTGGATGTTTTTCTACTGCAACAACAAAAAAGTTCAGTGTAGATGCAATTGGCAACAACATGCAGAGTCAATAACAACACAAATGAAACATTTTCATAGTAGTTGGTGGGAAGTGATGTCAGAAATCAGCAGTGCAAATGAAAATGTTACATAGTCAGGGTGATTCTTCAGTAGGTTGCATTACTAGAGCACATTCCTCGCTAAGAGGGAGTGTTGATTTCTAGTAGCATCGAATGTGCTCTAAGCCTCAAAATTTTTAGGGATGCTAGGACACATGTATTCCAAAATACCCAGTAATTGTTTTGGGAAATTCCACCCGGAGGAGGTTTTATTAAAATAATTAATTATTTTTAATGGATGACTAAGTCTAAACTTAGGTAATTAAAATAATTAAAGTGTATTAATAGAACTGGGTGCGATTCTTCTAGAAAAAGATGGGGATCAAGTTAATGTGATCTGAGGCATTGATTAGAATATAATCTGGGCCGTTGAATCAACGGGAATATTATAAAGACTTCAACGGGCATTTGGAAAACACATCGAGTAAGATCAAGAGATCAATTTCTCAAGTGAGCAGCGCACCAGTTGTTGGAGAGATCATTGAGGGATTTCCTGTAGTGAGGAGAAGAGATAGTTTTCCGGTTGGATATTTCGTTAGCCGGGGATACGACATAGAGAAGGCAGAGAGAGATCCAGAAGAGGCAACGTAAGGGCCACGCTGGGCAGCGCAGAGACAGCCTTGAGCCTATGAGGAGATCTGAAAATTTGCTGAGGGTCAGATCAGTTTCAGTGTTGGGAGTCGGGGTGTGATATCGGTGGGCTAGAAGATCGAGCATCCAACTAGTAGATAGATAAGCTAGAGGGAGTGACATAATCCCTATCAGTTGTGACGCAAAGCTGCATAGTGACTACGCAGAGACAACACATAGGCGACTTGGAGCTAGCCATTTCGTGGTTGGATCAGTGCTAGATCGCTAGTAATAGTATGAGGTATTTCTCACTATTTTTTCTGCCAGTCATATTATCTATATTGGATGGCTAGTAAGGCATCCTAGATTGTATTCATAACTATTGCTTCATAATACAAACCCTCAGCTGCTGCACCGGGTTTCCCGCATTAATTTTTTCTGGGGAAATTAGTCCAAAAAAAACGGTGTCAATTGTGTGTGTGATTATTCTTCTTGCTCAGTTCTTGTTTCTGCATATAATTTAATTAGTGAAGGTTGCAATTGTATTTACTTTGATATTTACAGTTTAACACGGTAAATAACTTGCATGGAATTAACAATTAGAAGAAGTAATATTAGTTTGTTGCAGTATGGATTTGGGTAATCGAATTTCATAATCAACACATAGGAAGGCCATATGTCCTCCCAAGTATCTTTCCATTAGATGCTTCATCTCTCCTTATAAACCAAATATGTAGTATCAACTAACCCAAGCATGCTTCTAAAACATTCAAACTTCTTATTCAGAAGAGACTTTGTCAACACATCAACTACTTGTTCATCTATCGGAATATACTATAGCTTCATGACCTCATCTTGTACCAAAATTCTAATGTAGTGGTACTTGTTTTTGATATGCCTCGTCGTCGCATGGAATACGGGGCCTTCAAACAACTTAACGCTGCATTGATTATCAAAATTTATCACTGTAGGATCGAGAGGCTTTCCAAAGAAATTTGACAAATTTTTTCTCAACCAAATAACTTCCTTTCCTACTTCACATGCAACAACATATTCTGCTTCAACACTAGTTAACACAACAAGATCTTGTTTTCTACTCATCCATGAAATCATTGCATATCCCAAACTGAAAAATCCATTGGTAGTGCTCCTTCCATCAGTCTCACTGCCACGCTAATCAGAATTGGTAAAACTTGTTAACTTGGATTCTTTTCCATCATACTTCAAGAAGTCACATAGATATCTCAAAATATTCTTGGGAGCTATCCAATGGTCATTAAGAGGCTCTAACTAAAATTGACTAAGAAAATTTATGACAAAAAATATATCAGGTCTCGTATTTAACAAGTACATTAGAGAACCCACCAACTTACGATAGCTAATAGGATCGACGAGACTAGAGTCAGAGCTTCTCAACTTCTTGAGATTAGTGATCATAGGCTTGGAATCCATCATACCGAATCTCTGCAACATCTCGATTATGTATTTACCTTGACTAAGATATATCTCTCTCTAGGTTTCTTCTAGACTTCCAAAGCCAAGTAATAGTGCATAAGTCCCATATCTTTCATTTCGAATTCGACTGCCAACATTTTCTTGCATTCTTGTATTCTGTGCTACACACCTGTAATAAAAAAAACATCCACATATATTAGTATAATGACTGGTTCATTATTCACCACCTTGATGTAGAAATTTGCATCTATAGAGCTTTTGACGTGTTGAGAATTTAGTAGGGCAGTCTTTAATTCAATTATCTAACTAGATAACTTCTTGTGTTATACTTTAGCTTCTTTCTCTTTAATTATTATTATGAAGATAAGAAATACATCAAACAATTATCGACACAATAAGAATAGTGACACAATATGTAGGCTGCAAGATAGGGACAAAACCCATCCTCTTGAGGGGAAAACCGACAAATCTCTTCTTATAGATGCTTCAATTGAGAATACCAATGCCCTTGACAAAATAATTTAATACAAAATTACTCAAGATACTTGTCACTATCCCTTCATACATTGTCCTTCTTTCTTGTGTTGTTCAACACTGTCACTAAGAGAGTCTCGGTCTCTTAGTCCTTCACTCCTTGACACAGTCCTTTAGACCTTTCTTTCAGTCTTCAACTATCTCCTAACCTTGGCTATATTCCAACACTAATTTTCACTTGATTGCACCCTTAATTTAGTTGTGGCAATACTGAGTTTAACTTCAATCTACACAAAAAATGTAGAGGTGATCTATCCAAAAAATGTGACCTCCTTTTATATACAACCCTTAACTTTTGCATTGAAATCCGCATTGAGATCCACATTGAAATCCACACTGTGTTATTGAAGAGATGAGTGAATTGGATGATGTGAAATAAGGCTGCAGTCTTCATATATATATATAGGCTATCACTTTGCTTTAGGCTGGTGTGATCATGTGTATGTAGGCCGACTTCTTCAAGGGATAATTCTTCACTTACTCTGAGCTGAATTAAAGGGGTATAGTGACAAGCATCTTGGAGTGAACCTTTTACAAGTGTAACGTCTTTGACCTATAATAAAACTCCTTGTTCATGAAACCCATGAAGCAAGTAACATATTACATCTATTATTATTTTGTCTTCTTTATAAAATCATAATTACTAGTCATCATGAAAACCGAACCAAGTTACACTTTTTCAACACTCCCTCTTAACTAGGGAGGTTTTCATAATTTTATATGGTCATTCTCAATCTGAAGGGATCACATGAGAAGAGTCTAATTTGTAACCCATCTATTTCTAACATCATATTAATCCAACATTTTTACATAGAAAGGCCTTGACTAACAGTTCCATCTCTCCATGGGATCTTGAGCCACAATGCTGGTGAGACCAATGAATATAGACACCATCGACATTGTCTCTGAGGTACATACTCCACCCGAGTGTTCACCGAGTATGACCTCATAGGACTATTCTTATCTCAAAGAATATCTGTCCTCAACTACTCTTTATCAGAATGCCCTTACCACATTCAAAGAGTATTGGATGCCATATGGTTACCAAATCCAAAAATGCTTCATTCTTTCTTCCAAAGAAGACAAGAATGCATGTTTATCTCTCCTTCTCACATAGGGAGGATACATCCACCAAACCAAGCTTGTCTCTTAGATACACAAGCTTCTTGGTTGGAAGTGTTTTTTTCAATATATCAACTACTTGTTCATCTGTGGAAATATACTGAAGTTGTAGCACACCATTTTGTATTAGTTCTTGAACATAGTGATACTTGTTGTTGATGTTCTTTGTCTTTACATGAAATATTGGATCTTAAGACAAACATATAAAACTAATGTTATCACATAGTATCACTGTAGGATTCATCGGTCCTTCAAATAAGTCGGATAATAGCTTCCTTAACCATATCTCTTCTTTGCCTACTTCACAGGTTGCAACATATTCAACCTCAATGCTACTCAAAGCCACAATGTCTTACTTTCTTCTCATCGACAAGACCATAGAAGATCCCAAACTGAAGCATCCTCCAGTGGTGCTCCTTCCATATTGTTCATTGCCTCTCCAGCCAGAATCTATATATCCAATTAATTGTACATCATTCCTTCTATCATATTTTAAACAATAGTTGATGGTTCCTAGAAGATACCTCAGAATGTGTTGTGTTTCCAGTCAATGATCCTGCTTTGGTTCTATTTGGAACTGACTGAGGATATTTACTGCAAAACATATGTCTGGCTGAGTGTTGACCAAGTACATTAGTGAGCCGATTAATTGTCTATTCTTGGAAGGATCCATTGGGCTTTAACCAAAAATTCTACGTATTTTTAAGTTTGTGATCATCGGAGTGGTCATCGGTTTGCAATCCATCATGTCAAGCCTCTTCAACATCTTAATCACATACTTTCCTTGACCTAAAATAATTTCATTAGGTCCTTGGCATACTAATAGTCCCAAATAGTAATGCATCAAGTAAAGATCCTTCCTATCAAATTCTGCTGCTAGGTGTTCCTTGCATTCTTTAATTCGTCCTTCTATACTTGTTAGGAGAATATCATCTACATATAGAAGAATACTTACCGGTTCACCTTTTTCCACTTTGATATATAATTTTGAGTCAATAGAACTCTTCTTGAAGCCTAGTCTTTGAAGATATGCATCCATCCTAGCATACCACACCCTTGGTGCCTGCTTGAGGCCATATAGTCCTTTCTTCAACCTGCACACATATGCCTTTCTATCCTTGACTTCAAATCCCAAGGGTTGTTCTATGTGGGCTTCTTCATCAATTGTACCATTCATAAATACAGTCTTGAAATCCATTTGATGGATGTCCCATCCCATTGATGCAACTAGGGAAATTGGTGATCGAATCGTTGTATATCTTGTGGTAGGATAAAATATTTCTTCATAATCAATGCCTTCAAGTTGAGAGAAACCTCTGGCCACAAATATTTCTTTATACTTATCTATAATTCCATCAATAACATGTTTGAATTTATAGATCCACTTGGAAGTAACGACAGATTTGTCTTCTGGCCTAGGTACAATCTCCCATACACCATTCTTCATGATAGATTAGTATTCTTCATTCATGTCATTCTTCCATTTGGGATTTTGTACTGCTTCTTCAAATGTGGATGGTTCTGCTTCTATAAGTTTTGTCAAGTATGCAACATACTGTTGGAGAGGTAAATCCCCTCTGCGGACAGAGGCGATCCCACTCACCCTAGAGTGGGTCTAGCAACAAACAAAACACGTTACGATATTGATTCCTAGTTACAAAAGACAAAGCTATGATAGAGAGCCTACTTCAAGTCCTACGATGTTGTTGTTTATGAAGAAGCGCTGCTTCCTGTCCCTAGCTTGACAGATTACGATCGTTCCGCTCACCGCGTCCGGACACCTATACACATGCAGAGAATAAACGACGGCATACAACGTAATAATTCAAACATGTAACTATCAATTAGTCGGAAAGGATTGAACTAAATTGCATTACACAGATAAGCAATACAACAGTGGAACTAGTAACATAGTCGAGCATATATTAAAATGTAAAAGAAAGATTACAACCGAGTTCCGATGTCGCATTCTTCCTTTGGCAGGGCTTCCAACGAAGCGTGTCTCACAAAGCTTGTCGGGAATTTGGACAAGGCTCTCTCTCTTACGGGGTTCTCCTTAGCTCTGCTTTCAATAGTCGCTTAGCTATAGTTTTCTTCCCAAATGTTTAGCTTCCAAGCGTTTAGCTAGCTTGTAAATGGAGAGAGCAGGCTTTTATAGAGGGAGGAAGGGAAGGTTAAGCTCTCTATAATCATGGGGAAGAGTCCTATCTCGTAGGAAGGTTCCATGAGAGGTGGAAAACCACTTCCTAATCAGGGAGATCCAGAGCCAAACAACCCAATTTCTTTTTGATGATTCATTCTGAAGTTGTTAGAATCAAACTTTTGCCTTCTATTGTTAAAAAAATTCCTTAATAGGCTTGGCGCAGGCAAAACACAGGGACAGAACGCCAGCTGGCGTGCCAACTAGTGTGTATTTTCCCCATTGGCGCGAGGGATGAACTGGCTACCCGCGCCAATGCCAAAACATGGGTTTTTAGGGTTTTCCAGAGGAAATGTTCTTAAGGAGAATTCTTGCCCTTATGCAGAAGGATACCATCAAGGTGTTTTCAGGACATTTTACTATTTACAGGTCATGGGAATAGTCCTCCAATGTACGGGATGAGGAATTACAGGGATGGTGACAAAATGCTGTGTAACGGATGCCCCCTAAAGCATGAGGTCTGTGAGAGAGGGAGGGGTGAAATGCTTTATGAGAACGTGCCCAACTGAAAACACTGCCATTGGAAGACCTGCAAATACAAATACAACTGATATCTTTGATACATGATATGTGGTATGGGCGCAACCATCCAGTAAATAAGGATCAACAAGTAGACTCAGGTATGGTCGCAGCCATCCAATCAAAAGAGTCATGTAATAAATCATAATAATCCACAAAGAACCCACATCCTAGATGTTCATAAGAAAAAATCCAGGGTCCTGTGCTCCATCTTGACCCAAACAGAGTACAAGTTTGAGCATGCGAACATGTGAGCTGAAGTCGAACATGCCAGAACATTGTTTGATTACCAGCCAATAATGAAAGTCGTTAACAGACGTGAGAGGAACCACTAATAATGACGATGGTCGTTAAGGTACAAGAGGTACAATCCACAGAATGTGAACAGTGAGCTAGTGTCGAACACCTGCAGAATCATCCGATCGAAGGCCAATACTGAAAACCTTGCGTCGAATGCGAAGAACCTACCATTGAGGCATGCATGCTCCAAGGAACTTGAAGGGAGTTTCTAGATCAAATTCTTGGATAATGAGTTGAAGTCGACAGGAAGTGACCTTGATTTAAGGTGGGCCATAATGTTTCCCACATCATCGACACGAGACAAAGGGATATAATGTTTGCGAATCAGGACCAACAGAGAATCAGAGGGAGGTTGAAAATTGCAGAGGCCAACTTCTCTTGAACATATCGGCGACACTACCTTGGATTTGGCAGTATTTGACATCAAGGGATCTAAGGTCATGGTGACATGGAAAAGAGCAGATGAGTGGTCAAAAAATATTACCCAAACCCATGAAGGCAAGTAGGTAACGAGATGAGATGTCCCCAACCCGACACGAATGTAGACAAGTGCCATGTTCAAGAGCTACATACTGCCGACACGACTATAATATTGGTTCCATTTTCCCCCACCATTTCTGGCGAGTACCCCAATTTTTTTTTTTTTGGAAACAAGCTTGAAGGGGATAGCATATGCTTGCGATGTAAGTTTTTCCTTCGGACAAATCCAACCTAGTACATTTTATGAGCCCTAGGAAGGAGAAACTCGAGTAACATCATTACGACGGAGTCTAATGTCATCAGTTTTTAACGAGTCTGACAAAGGAAGAACTCGACGTTTTTTCATATTTAGAGAGTTTGAAAAGACAACGGAAAAGAAAAATCTAGCAGTCCCTTTTCGTAGGTAGTCCCTTAGATCCGAAAAGGTAGAAAACTATGTCTGAGAGAACCTCTTAGTCGCGATAGGCTGGGGTATTCCTTTTTTGTAAATAATATATCCTAGCCTGAAAAAGGGGTAAACATATACTGGGTAGATGTCGTTTCGCAACCAATTTAACGAGCTCAAAACGACAAGCGACTCGGCAATCTTTTCAGTTTTAGAGAGTCAGAAAAGAGCTGAAAGGTGACTCCTCCTGGAGGAATGAGTGGTATAAAGGGTAGAAACTGGTTCTGGTAATGGTAGAACTGTTCAGAAAAAGTAAAGTTCAAGAGGATGGCTAACAATACCACTCATCGCAGCGGTTCCTCAGGAATGGGTGAAACAACCAAGTGAAATCATATGATCGGCCAAGAAGATAGAGACGATGGAGTGAGAAAACCAAGGCTCATCTAGCAAAAACAAGCTGATAAAATGGCAATCACAAGAGGTAAAATGGGAATGGTTTCATTTTTACACAAGCTTGAAATCAGGAAACTCTGCTTGAAGTTGGTTTCATTTTTACACAAGCTTGAAACAAAGATAAACTATGCTTGAAACCGGTTTCATTTTTACACAAGATTGAAACGGAAACAAACTATGCTTGAAAAAGTAAGCATGCCCCCAGCATGGTGACTCTCTTCGAGGTACATGCCCCCCAAGCTTCAATCCATATGAAAGGCAGATGGAGTGAAGGTTCAAATTATGAGATCAATAGGAAGACTTGACTGGGATTTTACGAGATCTTATGAAAGACTCGAATTGAACGGGAACATGTTTCATTGTTTTAACGAGGTTGACACATTAAAAGAACTATCCTCGAGACCTAATTCATTTTTTAATGAGGTTGACATAGAAAATGAACCATACTCATGACATTTTGTTTCATTTTTTTTAAGGAGCTTGACACAAGAAAAACGAACTCTGCTCTGACAACCTTGTTTCATTTTTTAAGGAGCTTGACACAAGAAAACGAACTATGCTCCAACTAGCTTGTTTCATTTTTTAAGGAGCTTTACACAAGAAAACGAACTCTGCTCTGACAACCTTGTTTCATTTTTTAACGAGCTTGACACAAGAAAATGAACTCTGCTCCGACCAGATTGTTTCATTTTGTAAGGAGCTTGACACAAGAAAATGAACTCTGCTTCGCATGAATTCATCACAACGAATAAGAAGTCATGGCTTCCAAGAGTCGCTCATCCAATGGAAGGGAAACATCTTGGAAGTCAGGACCTAATGCCCCCAGCACATGATGCACAATGGCGTTATCACTGAATACAGGCACAGGACAGGTAGCCACATAATTGACCCACGGCGGGGCTGACACAGGCACCGGATAAAAATCTGGAAGAGATGATGGTGGACTAGTTGCCACATTAGAACCAAAGAACGCAAGCTGATCGATGGTCATGATCCAACCTTTGTACAGAAAACACATCACACGAAAGAGGGAGGAGACAAGTGCTCCCATGGCATAAGTATAATCACAGCCTAGGAGTAAATTAAAGTCCAAGGGGCCAGGAATAACCATCACGTCCATATGGACAATTTTCCCTCCCAAAGTAACAGGCAACTTCGGAAGGATCCCTAACGGTTGACTAGTTCTTCTGTTAAACGCCAACAGATTCTGCGTAATAGGCACAAGCGGCGACGACCCGAAATATTGCCAAGTAGTCAAGGATAAAATACTAACAGACATGCCTTCATCTATAATGGTGCTGGGTACGACCAGATGGGAGGCCTGTACCGTGATCTCAAAGGGAACATAAGAAGGAAGGCGATAACCTGCGAATCGACCCCAATCAAAGGAAGTGACCAAACTACTTGGAGGGGCTACCATCGAACTGAGATGGTCTTCCCCTGGTGTTACGAGAGAAGAAGGAGCATCCTCCGCCACCTCCATCATGGAGGCAGAAGTAGTATCCTCCGGGACCTCCATCATGGGAGGTGGAGGAGTAGCTTCCAAAGGTATAGGGACGGGAGAATCTTTCTCCAAGTCCGAGGAATCTGAAGAAATAAGAAGAACATGAGGGATGTGAGATCCACTCTCAATGGAAAAGACCTGGTGCACCGCAGACGGGGCCAGCTCAACCGATCCCACGACCAATGGTTGGTAAGGGATGGATTCATGATGGTGAATTTCCGGGGGAGCGAGATCAAACAAGGATGACTCTTGACTGATAATTGAATCAACTGGTGAAGGACTCAAAGAAATATGTTTGTAACCAGCCAGAAGGCAAGGTGCAGAAACAGTCGAGTTGTCCAAAACTCTCTTGGCTTCATCCATATACGGAAAAAGGTGAATGGCATGACGCCCTTCACACAACTTACAGGGATTGGTGAGCTTACCCTGAATCTTAGCATTTTTACCAGCGCTAGCTGAAGACGTGCCCCCAACCTGACTCCCGGAATCCAAAGGAAATGACGGATGACCGTCAGACCATACTTCTAGCACCTTGGGAATGCCAGGGCAATATCGAAGAAGATGGTTTCCCTGGCACAACATGCAAGGGAACTTAACTTTCCGCGGAGGGTTGGAAGGTTTATCGAGAGCAGGTTTTTTAGAAGCAATAGCTGCAGAATTAGCCTCTTGCTTATCTAACTTCTTCTTCTTAGTATTCTTCTTCTTCTTCTTAGCCACCTGGGTAATAGAATCCAAACTTTCACCAGGAGAAGTAGAAGATGAGGACGAAGAAACAGGCGAAGAAGGGGAGAGGTCCACCTTCGAATCAACATGGCGTTGCTCAGGCAGAGGAGTAGATGGTACGGTAGCTGGAACATTTGAGACTACAGAGGTTGAAAACAACCAAACATGCAACCCAACAGTTAACCCAGGGAGGGATAACGTGGCCATATAAGGAGCACCAATATTTCCTAAAGCAGGAAAAGGACTAGGACTCCCTTCAGAGGGGACTCATTGATTGGAAAACTCCGGAAAATTTGCCATCGGAAATGACCTTGAAATAAAACACTAAGGAAAAAAATTCTAACCAGGAATATCTCGTGGGCGATTAATTTTTTAAGACACTGAAACCAGACTCTCCTGTTTCATATTTTAAGAGTCGAGAAACAAGCAAAAGGTGACTCTATCGCTTTCAGGTTGGACACGAGCTTGAAAGGACAAGAGCTCGATGATCTTTTCAGTTAAAAGAGTCAGTAAAGATCAAAGTGACTGCTCTGGTAATCTAGGTAAATGGGTGTACCAGATATCCGTGAACTGCCATATACACCTTGGTAAAAATGAAAAAGAAAACAACCAAGGAATTAACGTACGTGCAGGTAATCTCTTCGAATGTTGTGTCTGGTGTATCATGGGTAAAAGGCGGCAGACTCGGCTTCCTATGGATAAAGGATTTGCAACCTAATGGGGTCTCCCTTTATATACAAAATGGTACGGGGAGCACAAGTCCATATTAGCGCTGTCTATAGCCAGATGGCGAGCGACAGCTGATAGGCTTAAAGATGCCGGAACACGTCTCTACCTTAGACTACTAGATGTTCCGTTAAGTTTCAATGCTGCCTTAGGTTAATTCAGTAAATTTTAAAGTTGATATTCAATTTATGTTTCGATTTCAAGGCCCTATCGAATGTTGGATCTCATAAAACCTCTAGATGCAAACTACATGCCACAAAATATCATTTCGTTCAATGAAGAGCTATTTATGGGAGAGTTGAGAGCTTTCAAATGATAGTGAAATGAACACACAAAAACATCCACTACCGATTTCAATGCAAGCTAATGAAACTAGAAAACTTTTCTCTAGAATTATACAAGGTTAGTAATGTGAAAGAGTTTTCAATTTTCATTATGCCAATCAAGAATGAAAAAGATTTTTTTGTATTTTTCAATATATTAGAGCAAATGCACTAAATAAATGAAAAAATAATGGAAACATCAATTTGAGAATGATAAAGAGAGAGCTGAAACCAAACAAGTTCACTCAACTCGAACAAACATACTCAAGACTCAAACCAATGACGAAATCCCTCAAAGCGAAGAAGAATCTCGAAAGAGACTCAAACAAATCGTGTGATCTAGGCTTGGAGCAACACAAAGCGAAATTGAACGAAAGAGAGAACAATCACTCAATAGACGCAATGATTCAATGGGATTCAACAAGATGAATGCAAAGAAGCAACAACAAAGTTGACCAGGAAATCAAAGACCCAAAACTCCCATGGGAGGCTTAGCACACTGAAGCACCTAGAAGCCCTAGGGCTAAAATGAAAAACTGACAGAAGAGGGCAAACAACCAGAGGACAAGGGCTAAACACAGTAAAAAATGACTTCAAAGCACTCAATCAATTAGAAAAAATGAACCAGGACCAAAAGTCAAGCTCAGAGAGCCTAAGAACAAGCAAACCCTAAAACCAAGCAAGGTTGGCACGCTCGGTTGGCTGTAATCTACGCCAAAGAGGGGATGGCGCGGGTGTCTAGCTAGCAACTAGCGCCAGTTTGTGCGAATGTCAGAGGTATAACCACACCAATAAAGTTTACCCTAGAAATTTATGAAAATGGACAAATAGAGGCTAGATCTGGTCTTCTGGGGGCTGAACAGGGGTTTAACACCAAGGAAGGTGAACCAAAAAAGCAAACTAATCAAATGAAAAGCCAAAAAACAAACCAATGGAGGAAGGAACAACTCCCACTGACCCCCAGTGGAGTCGCCAATTTGTTGGAGAGGTAAATCCCCTCTACGGATAGAGGCGATCCCACTAGCCCTAGAGTGGGTCTAGAAACAAACAAAACACCCTGCGATATCGATTCCTAGTTACAAAAGACAAAGATACGATAGATAGCCTACTTCAAGTCCTACACTTCTGTTGTCGAAGAAGAAGCGCTGCTTCCCGTCCCTAGCTTGACAGATCACGATCCTTCCGCTCACCGCGTCCGAACACCTGTACACATGCAAATAAGAAACGACGGCATACAACGTAATAATTCAAACATGTAACTATCAATTAGTCGGAAAGGATTGAACTAAATTGCATTACGCAGATAAGCAATACAACAGTGGAACGAGTAACGTAGTCGAGCATATATTAAAATGTAAAAGAAATATTACAACCGAGTTCTAACGTCATGTTCTTCCTTTGGTAGGGCTTCCAGTGGAGCGTGTCTCACAAAGTTTGTCGGGAATTTGGACAAGGCTCTCTCTCTTATGGGGGTTCTCCTTAGCTCTGCTTTCAATAGTCACTCAGCTATATTTTTCTTCCCAAATGTTCAGCTTCCAAGTGTTCAGCTAGCTTGTAAATGGAGATATCAGGCTTTTATAGAGGGAGGAAGGGAAGGTTAAGCTCCCTATAATCATGGGGAAGAGGCCTATCTCTTAGGAAGGTTCCATGAGAGGTGGAAAAACACTTCCTAATCAGGGAGATCCGGAGCCAAATAGCCCAAATTCTTTTTGATGATTCGTTCTGAAGTTGTTAGAATCAAACTTCCGACTTCTATTGTTAAAAAACATTCCTTAATAGGCTTAGCATAGGCAGAACACAGGGACAGAGTGCCATATGGCACACCCACTAGTGTGTATTTTCCCCATTGGCGTGAGGGATGAACTGGCTACCCGTGCCAATGTCAAAACATGGGTTTTTAGGGTTTTCCAGAGGAAATGTTCTTCAGGAGAATTCTTGTCCTTATGTAGAAGGATACCATCAAGGTGTTTTTAGGACATTTTACTGTTTACAGGTCACAAGAATATTCCTCCAATGTACGGGATGAGGGATTGCAGGGACGGTGACAAAATGTTGTGTAACACATACCCAAAGTATTTCTTGGGTTTCTTACTTTATCTAAATATTCCCTTCGTTTCTCCATGACCTTATGCATCAAGTAGTTCAGACTTCAACCAATTGGGTGTTTTTCTTATTTCAGGTATGACTAGTGGTTGAATGGGTTCATTGGGACCTTCTTCTTCATGGTGAGATTCCTCAGCTTCTTGGTTCACTTTTTCCTCAAATATTGGAAGATATTCATCATGAGAGTCCATGGAAAGATATTTTGATTTATTGAATGCTATGATTTCATCAAATATGACATCACGACTAACTTCTATGTGATGGCCATCCTTTATGTATATTCTATAAGCTTTTGATGAGATGCTATATCCAAAAAATATTTCTTTCATCCCTGAAGGATCCAACTTCTTTCTTTTTTCCTTTGGTTTATGGATATATAGGACACCCAAATATTCAGAAATGATCTACAGAAGGCTTCTTTCCCATGAATAATTCTTCTAGAGTTTTATTGTCCAGAGATATGTGAGGACATCTATTTTGAATATAGATTGCAGTTTTAGTTGCTTCTCCCCATAGAAACTTTGGCAGATATTGATCATGAATCATTTCTTTTACACTTTCTTCAATGGATCTATTCTTTATTTTTGCAACAACATTTTGTTCGGGATATTATGGAACTATTAGTTCCCTCTTAATCCCTGAATCCTTATAGAATGATATGATCTCCTTGGATGTATATTCTCCTCCATTATTAGATCTGAGGATTTTGATCTTTCTTTCTGCAATATTTTCAACTTCAGCCTTGAATTCCTTAAATTTTGTGAAATTTTCATCCTTGTTTTTTAACAGATAAACCTAGGTCTTCCTTGAATGATCATCAATAAAGGTGACATAGTATAAATGACCACCAAGAGGTTTTGGAGTCATCGGCCCACACGCATCAGAGTGGATGAGATCCAAGATATCTTTTGATCGTGAAGTACTGCTTCCAAATGGTCTTTGACATTATTTCCGAATGAACATCCCTGGCAGGCTCCTTCATGGTCTTCTTTAAGATTTGGGATTCCATTTTCAATGGTGCTTAGAGAGGGAAGGATATTGAAATGGAGATGACCAAACCTTCGATGCCATAGTTCACAGGGATTGATTTCAATGTGAACTATGGCCTGAGCTAAAGGAGAGATCAATCTGTAGAGCCTTCCTTCTTCAATGCCAATAAATTTGGCTTGATTTATATTTGAATCTTTTCCCCTATAACAACCTTTCCATCAATGAAATATACTCTATCTCCTTTGTCTTCTGAGCTTGAAATTGAGAGAAAGATTTTATGCAAACCTGGAACAAATACAATATTGTTGAGGTGGATATTGCTTCCTCTTCAAGTTTGATTGATGTAGATCCAATTCCTTTTACAAGATAACTTTTTTTGTCTCCAAGTTAAACACAATAAGTGGATTTTCCTTTTTCTAGAGTTTTTAATTGTTTTGAATGGCCAGTCATGTGCCTTGAAGTGCCACAATCAATTACCCAAATGTCTTCTTCTTGAAATGTATCAGAGAGGGCTGAGAAAAGACCTTCATCTTTTATGATTGGCACTTCCTTGGAAGAGAATAAAAGATTCCAGAACTTCTTAAAACTTTCTTGAGATGGCCTGCAATCTTCTTCATGACCTTCATGATGCCCTTGAATGTCCTTAGCTCTGAAACCATTTTGAGAATTTAGTAGGGCAATGTTTAATTCAATTCTATAACTAGATAACTGCTTTTGTTATACTTCATCTTCTTTCTCTTTGATTATTTTTATGACGATAAATAATACATCAAACAGTTACCAACAAAATAAGAATAGTGACATAATATGTAGGCTACAAGCTAAAGCCAAAACCCCTCCTCTTGAGAGGAAAACCCACAAATATTTTCTTATATATGCTTCAATTGTGAATACTAAGACCCTTGACAAAATAATTTAATACAAAATTACTCAAGATACTTGTAACTATCCCTTCACACATTGTCCTTCTTTCTTTCAATATTCAACACCGTCACTAAGATAGTCTTAGTCTGTTAGTCCTTCACTCCTTGACACAGTCCTTTAGGCCTTTCTTTTGGTCTTCAACTATCTCCTAACCTCGGCAATCTTCCAATGCTGATTTTCACTTGATTGCACCCTTAACTGAGTTGTGGTAATAATGAGTTTAACTTCGCTCTACACATAAAATGTAGAGGCGATATATCCGAAAAATGTGACCTCCTTCTTTTATATATAACCCTTAACTTTTGCACTGAAATCCACACTGAGATCCACACTTAAATCCACATTGTGTTATTGCAGAGATGTCTGAATTGGATGATATAAAATGAGGCCGCAATCCTCATATATATATATATATATATATATATATATGAGGATATATAGATAGGCTATCTCTTTGCTTTATTCCGACGTGATCGTGTGTATGTAGGCCGAATTATTCAAGGGATAATTCTTCACTTACTTTGAGCTGACTTGAAGGGGTAAGTGACAAGCATTTTGGAGTGAACCTTTTACAAGTGTAACATAACTTCATATATATGACTTGATGACAAATCTTAAAATACATCAAGAAGAAGTCTTTGAACTATAATAAAACTCCTTGCTCATGAAAACCATGAAGCAAGTAACATATTACATTTATTATTCTTCTGTCTTCTTTATAAAATCATAATTACAAGTCATCGTGAAAACCGAACCTAGATACACTTTTTCAACATGATGAACCCAATTCTTAAGAGATATGCATAGATTATTTCATACCATGCCCTAGGAACTTGTTTCAAGCCATATAGTGCTTTCTTGAGTCTGCAAACATGTGTATCTTTGCTATTTATTTCAAAACCTTCCGGTTGTTCAATGTATACTTCTTCATCAATGGTTCCAATTAGAAATGTTGTTTTGACATCCATTTGATGGATATTCCATCCCATAGTAGCAACTTGAAAAACTAAATATCTTATAGTAGTATACCTGGCAGTAGGAGCACAATTTTCTTCATAGTCTTGCATTCTTTTTGTGATAAACCTCTTGCAACGAATCTAGCTTTGTATTTGTCTATGATTCCATTAATAACATGTTTGATTTTGTAAATCCATTTTGAGTTGACAATTGATTTGTCACTTGCTTTAGGAACGATTTACCAAATCCCATTCTTCATGATGGATTGATATTATTCTTTCATCACCTTCTTCCATTCTTCTTGATAAGCAACTTATTCAAATGTAGTCGGTTCAACTTCTATCAATTTTGTCATATATATTGCATATCCTGAATATGTCTTTCATCTTTTTATTTCTTTAAAAGCTCCTTTAGTAGCTCCATGTCCTTTGTCATCTTGAAGTGTAGATTTTAACCAATTTGGCCTCTTCAATGTTTCAGGAATAATTACAAGTTGAATAGGCTCACTTAGTCCTTCTTCTTCTTCTTATTCTTGGGTTGTAGTTGTCTTATCATGATGCTCTTCTTCTTCAAACAGTGGTATATCTTCGTCATCAGAATTGATTAGAATATCCTTGGATATTTTGTAGGCATGATTTTCATTGAATATAACATCCTTGCTCACTTCAATTTTTCTTCCTTGTGTGAATTTTTCAAGCTGAAATACTATTACAGTGATTGATTTATTTCGCCTACTTATTTATGATAAGTTATTTACAAATACTTCCAGTAAAATTCTGAAATAAACACAACTGGAGTATTCACTTAATCATAAGAAGAAAATCAAATAGAAAACATATAACACAATAGAAACAATCACATGAACACAATTATTTTTGGATAATTGTCCCTAGAAAAACCCAATGCGGGAAAACTGGTGCATCAGATGAGGGTTTGTATTATTCTTTAGCAGTGGAAATCATTTACAAAAGTTTGATGAGAAAATGTCTAGAATACAGCTGAGATAATTTTTCTGAACCCTTCGAAATAATTTCTGACACATGGGAGGCACCCTTTCTCCCTCTATGTCACTCTGTGTGGTCTTTTGCGCAGTCATTATGCTGGACTGCATCAATCTGTGTGGAGGACCAATGCTACTGCTCAGTGTTGTCCCCTCTGCATCCTCCTACTACCTTCTTCTTCCTTTGCTTACTTCCCCTTTCTCCTTCTGCCTATACGACTCTGCCTCTACAACCTCTCCCTCTAAAATCGAATTCTATTCCTTCAAAATCGATTTCCTTTGGGTACTGAGTGTGTGCTCGGCTTGCTTTCCAAATGACCCTCAAGCCTTTTCTTATAGTCTTCTCATTGATGAATCAACAACCCAGATTAGATCTCTAATCAATGGCTGATATTAAAACATGACTTGATCTTAATTTTCTAGAATATTCACACTCTGCTTTATTAATACCCTTTAATTATTTAATTTCCATAAGTTCATACTTAGGGATCACTTTAAAATAATTAATTATTATAATAAAGCGTGAACCGAGTGGAATTTCCACAAATGGTTTCTGGGTTCTCTGGAATACTGATGTCCAAGCCTCCTCCAAAAAAATGAGACTTGAAACACTTTCCAATGCTACAAAATCAAAACCTTGATGTAGATTCTATATGTTTTTAAATAAAGACTATAGCCAATGAATATCCCTTTAATGCTTGTAGATTATAATTTATTTCGATTGTCCTTTGGAAAATGGATGTATGCGGGACACCCAAATATTCAGATATGGTCCACACATGCCTTCTTCCATGTGAATTCTTCTTCAAGTGTCATATTCTCAAGGATTCTACGAGGACTTCTCTTTTGTATATATACTATTGTCATTTTTGCTTCTCCTGATAGAAACTTTGGTAGATCTTAATCAAATATAATACTTCGTATACATTCTTCAATTGTTCTATTTTTCCTTTCTGCAACTCCATTCTACTCAGGATTGTAGGTAAAATCAGATCCCTATTAATACCTACTTCTTTACAATATGCAATTAGTTCATTTGAAGTGTATTTACCACCATTGTCGGATCTGAAAGTCTTTATCTTTCTTTCGGTTAAGGTCTCCACTTCATATCTAAACTCCTTAAACTTTTCAAATACTTAGTCCTTTGTCTTGAGAAGGTATATCCTTGTCTTTCTAGAATGATCATCAATGAATGTCACATAATAAATATGGCCTCCAAGAGATTTTTTAGACATTGTCCCACACACATCAAAATGAATGATATCTAACATTTCTTTAGACCTTGTGTTGCTACTTGTAAAAGGTTTCCTTGTATCCTTTTCCAGAGCACATCCTTACATACTCCTTCATTATCTTCCTTGATGTTGGGGATTCCATTTACCATTTGACTAAGCGAGGGTATTATCTTCTAATGAATATGCCCATATCTTCTATGCCATAATTTGATAGGATTGATCTCCATGTGAACTAGGGCTTGAGGAGATGGTGTTATAACTCTATATAACCTTCATTCACAAACTCCAATAACTTTTTCCTTATCAATTCTTGAATCCTTTGCCCAAACCAAAAATTTATCATCTAAAAAGGAAACCTTATCTCCTTTATCTTCTAAACAAAAAATTTAAAGTAAATTATTTTTCAAACCTTGAACATAGAGTATATTGTCGAGGTGTAGATTTTCTCCATCGAATACATCAATGTTATTGTATCCTATCTCCACTGCATGAGATGACAGTTCCTTTGATAGAGTATGAAGGTGTCCACTTTCTCCCATCATATGTCTTGATGCTCCACTATCAATGATCCATGCATTGTCATGATCAAGAGGTAAGTGAAATGAAGAATCCTATTATAAAATCGAAAAGTCATAAATATTTTCTTATGTTGATAATTACTTGAGATATTATTATGTTCTTATTAACTTATTTATGTTCTTCCTTTATCTTCTTCTCATCAAGCAATTATCTAGACAAAAACATGAATATCATGGACACCAGATGTAGGCGCTCAGCTAGGGATAAAACCCCTTTATAGGGGAAAACCTAGTAAAAAACTCTTCCCTTAGTAGATTCAAAATGAGATAGACCAAGACCTAGACCAATAGACATTCCTCCTCCACCAAGTCAGCCTTCCAAGATTATTTAGTAGTTTCTTCTTATCCAACAGCTTCAAGCCAACAACAATCCGGAAATTCAACTTCCTATCTACAAAATGTCGACCCCCAACTACAAAATTTCGGCCTAGCAACATAATTGCAGTTTCATCCCTCCAGTAGCTTCAGTTTCTTCGCACGTGTGAGATAAGAGACAAAATATTTTGACTTCCTTAGGTAGATAATTTCCTCCTTCTTCGCTAGCCCTTTCCTCTTCTTTCCTTAAAATTTACAATTTTTTTGGCCCCAAAAGTTGCAGATTGAACTTGATGATTGAGAGTGACAAATGAGGTCGAGTTGTAGAATTTATATAGGAGTTTTTTCCCCTCAGTTAGGTCGACTTGGTGGAGGAGGCCTAGAAGACCTAATTTGTATTAAAATAATTTTCTTTCTTGAAAACTAGAGCCCAAGAAGGGTCCTTTACATTATGACTTGGACAAGAATACTTGACATATACCCTAGAAGCCTTCAATGGAGGCTTTGAACTAAAAACAATTGACCCAAACATGAAACCCATGCTTTAAGAAGCCAATTTATTTAATAATAATTTTTTCTTTTCTTTTCTTTGACAAATACATTTCATTATGACTCAAATACAATTATGAAGATTGCTACTAGTCGTATTCTTCAACACTCCCTCTTAACTAGGGAGATATTCATAATTACAAATATATAGAGGTATATGGAATATCTCAAAAGAAACTACGTATATTTCTAGCACACTCAATGCTTCAGACTAGATACCTGACCAAGGTATTCTATCTGGGTGGGACTGAGGGAACTCAAGCTTTAGCCAACTCTAGTTACCATTAGGATTTTAAGCTCTACCACCAACCCAAGGATCTAGGTGTGTATAAAATGTCAGAGTTCCATGACCAATGTCACCTTCCCTCTTCAAGATATAGACATCAACACATAGGCCGACCAAATGTCCTCCCAAGCATATTGCGATTATATGCTTCATCTCTCCCTAATAAACTAAATTAGATATATCCATTTGTCCAAGCATGCTTCCAAAGTGTTCAACCTTCTTATCGAGAGATTTACCTGTACAAACAAAACCCCAATCAACAATAAAATTTCAAATATAAGTAAACACAAAGCTTCAGGGTCCTCAATCATTTTTATGCTACTTTCATCATTAAGTTATCCATATATAATTTGTCGTAAGATTTTGTTCTTCTTTCATTTCTTTAGCAACACCAAATACATCCTCAGCTCTTCAAGTCTTTTGTTTGCAACTTCATGAAAATTCATCTGTGATACTTTTACTTACTTCAAGGTATTCACTGTCATAATATTCCTTCCCTCTCAACTGGGAGATATACCCTTTCTTCTATCAAGGCTCCCTCTAAACTTAGGGGCATCAACCACTTCCTTCTTCTATAACATTGAAGAGCCTTTCATGGCTCCATTCCTTCTTACAACATCAATGTCATCTTGATCATCATAAATTCCTTCATAATTCATACCAATATTATGAAGTCATATTAAACATCTTGAAGATTATGTATCTAAAAAACTTTAATAGGAAGTACAACAAAAAAAAATACATAGAAGCATGAAGTTAACCATGTCATTACAATGGAAACATTAACTCATTCAACTTTTATACATTAAATACCTACACCTAGTTAGGTTCATAATCAAGAAGGGACATATCTTTTATATTTTAGACTTCAACTTCTTGCTAGGGTTTTGTCATAAACCCTAGACTCCATCTTCAAGACACAAATTCTTATATATCAACAGTTCAATCAAATAACGATCCTACTATGCATCTAAGGTTTCAAAAAATTTTAGAATTTACATGTTAGACTCTACTAGGGTTTGTTACAAACCCTATATTTTATCAAAACTAAATCATCTTGGAAAACAATATCATCATTTCCTAGAATACCATTCTCTACTAGGGCTTTGTTACATACCCTAGAACTAAAACATGAGCATCAATAATTAGGTCAACATACTTGCATATACATATCTAGGATTTCATTTTCACGTACTAGCATTTTATATAAATATTCATATGTACTAGGTAAACTCAGGACACAAACATCAATACATCAAAGTTAGAAAACAAATTTTCTCTAGGCTAGGGTTTCGATCAAACGCATGTACACCTAGGGTTTCATTCCTAAGATATTACTATAATTATTACACGTATTTTGTTTCCAGAATGCTTAATCACCAAACTCTAAAAATATAGGGTTTCAATACATAAATTAGACATTAAAAATAAACCTTAAAGGGCTAGGGTTTCTATCATAAAAATAAAAAAACCTAAACATCAAAGAATAGGATCAACAACCCTATGTAAAGTAGGGTTTCATAATCAATATTGACATACCCTTAGCAACAAGAGGCTAGGGTTTTGTAGTGAACCTAAACGTTAGGGTTACACAAGAATGAACAAATAATATCATGAGACTAGATTTAATCTAATGATTAATCACCCTAACAAGAACCTTTAAGATTCAAAACCCTAGACATAATGATGTTAGTAATGTAAAGCATGATTTAGAAGAAGAATGATCGTACCTTTTACATGAAGAGAACTTTATAACAAAGCTTATATTCTAAGACATACCTTTGAGTAGTTCCTTAACAAGCCTTGTGGGACATCAATTGGTGAAGGGCTTCCTTTGCAACAAAAAGTCTATCATTTTGAAATCTCCTCCATAACCTTTGAAAATTCTGTTGGAATTATGACTAATGTGTTTCCCTTGATGGAAACCTACTTATATCAGGATGAGTATGTGTTGTCCTTGATGAAAACTTACTCGAAAAACATGTAAAAATGATAGTATCAGGACGAGTATTCATGCTAGTATATATGTGACAAAGAGATTGGACTAAAGAATATCAGTTTAGAGACTGTTGTCACTCCGTAATTTGTAAGATTGGCAAGAACAAACGACAGAGGACAACATCGAACCAGTTTGGAGTCCAGTACCTAGCCTTCCTAGACTCGAAGAGGGCTCTCTCTATTTTTATGATTTAACTTGAGGATTATAAGTGCCGATATTAGGCTAGTTACAGTGATGGGGGGTTGTATGCTTGATTGATTGGGTGGTTGGAAATACAGAGCTGCAGAAGCTAATCCATTGGGCTATGGAGTCATAAAGGCTGAATTGTGCATCAATTTTCAAGGGCATTCACAGGGCAAGCTAACTATGCAGAGTGGATCTTACTGGCAGTGTGAATATGATATGGGAGGAGGAGATAAAGGTTCAACTTAAATGCATAGTAGACCGTCTCTGAATTCTGCATTCAGATCTCAGAGGAAAACATTAAGATAACAAACACAGATAGAATTAAGGTGCTCTTTTAACAAATCTTAATCTAAATTTTCTGTTTTGAAATCAGATAAATTGATGCACAACATGAAAAGACAAAGAAAAAACATTAACACAGAGGAAAAAAATCACCATTAACATAGCTCAAGAATCATGTGAACAGTCTCTTATTATTGATTCCCAGCTCAAACAGTTACAGTGCTCCAATAGTTCTTACAATGCAAGTTCCAACAAGGTCCAAGTTTTTCAACTTCCAACTTCCAACCCTTGATACTGCTAAGGCATGAAATATTTATCTTAAGACTAAGTCGGTTGCCCTATATTACTCGAAAACATTTCATTGATTACAATTTAGCAGAAAGTGGATAAGTGTGGCCATGCAAGGTCTGATCAGAAATCTCTGACAACAACACCACCTCTAGAATTAATGTTGGGAAACTCTTCATAGATCCAAATGCTTCAATGGCTCCTCAAAAGATCAAAAAATAATCTTGGAGGTGACTATGATGGCCACGAAGAGGAAAACAATGGTGGCTTTGACACTTGGCTCTATTTTTAGCAAACCGGCATTGGGTAATTAAATCTAGTGCAGCGCTGGCTACTTTTCATTGATTAGTGACTGTGTTGATGTGATTTGTTTCCTTTTTTGTTTCTGCTATTATATCTCTGCACGAACACCCAACTCAATCCTTTCTGCCTATCGTTCAACCTCACCCTGCTTTTTTCCCCTTGTCAGGTCCTGCCCGAGTCTTTCTGTCGTGTTTAACCTATTTATTCATAAAGGGCGCACAAACCGCATTAGCCCGGACATGGAGGGATGGTGGTTGGCGGACGAGGATGGATGATGGAAGACGTGGTGTGGCGATATCAGTTTGGGAGGACGGAGGAATCAACTCTTCGGAGGGGGCCTCAAGTGGTAAGTGGTAACGGAGAGGGGGTTGCGAAATAGCAGAAGGGTGATGCGTAGTGGGGATGGTGGTAAGGGATACCAATCATTTCAGACCACCCCCCCCACAAGGTTAAAGTTCGAAAGTTGCAAGGAGTGCGAAATGAAACAAGGACCATCAGATGAGGAGGGGGTGGGTGGAGATGGAGGAAAGGTGGAGGGCCATGGCATGGCACACTTATTAGACCACAAGTCCTTCATGCTGTGTTTTGACCCTTTTTCTATGCAAAACAAAGTAAAAACTCCATATACCAGATTTGAAAACCTTTAGATTTTAATTCTAAAGTCGCATCGCATCTGCGCACTTCGCAATATTTATAGTTTAAGTTATGAAGGATGTAATCGGTGATGTGATATGAAATGGGTGGTGGTGTGGAGGGATGGTGGGATCAGACTGCAACCCACAGATTGTAACTCTTAAGGTTTAGTTATAAGCGCGGCGATAAAATCTAAAAGATGCGAAGTGCAGGGAGGGCAGAGTGACGTGGCAGGTATGGTGGAACCAGACCGCATCACAAATCGTAGATCTTAGCTTTTTTTTATAAGCAGCGGGGGTTAAAATCTAAAACCTGCTAAGTGCAGGGAGAGGGACCCACCTACATTGTAATCGTAAGTCTGAAAGATTTTGCGGTAAGGTGAAGTTTATGATGTTTCATATAATATGTGTTTCAATGTATTTCAAAAGGTTGTGAAGTGGGGGGCGGAGCTGCTGTGGTGGGGCCAAACACCGCATCGCAAATTAAACTAAATACATTGCGGGCGCTCCACAAGTAAGTTAAAAAATCTACGATGCGATATATCACAAGTCGGTGATCGCAATTTTTAGGGTTTTGTTGTGATGCAAAACATTATAATATATGAAATGTGATGGGTCATGGGGGAAGGTTACGTGTCAGGGAGGATGGCCCCACTTTAATCGCAATTGGGGAATAGGAAGTGGAAGTAAACAACGATATAGTGGTGAAAACTGTAAAGTAGAAATATAAAGCGAAAAGCGGAAAAGGGGTAAGTTTTAATGATTTTCAAAAATTGTGATCTGCGATTGCGATTTAATCTCCACTATTGGTCGATGCTGAGATCAACGGTCCTCACTGCTCCCTTGCTATGGTTTGTAGATTTTGGTGGCGCTTATTCGTTTCTTAGTTGTTCATATAATAATTGCCTCGCGTTCACGACTTAACCTGCTTTAGCGTTCATCACTCGACCCAAACGTGCACATGACTTGACCCAATCACGTTCAAGACTTTGCCCTTTGCTGTTTTTCTACCTTAACTGCTTCTTTGCTGCCTTTTTGGTCCTCGCTAATGGTCTAATGCTGCTCCTTGCCTCTCTACTTCTTTCTCCACCTTAACTACTTCCTTTAATTCTTGTTTTGGATAAGATTTTGAATATTGACATCTATGTACAGTATGAAAAAATTTGTAAAGACAAAGTACACAGTCACCTTGTGATACTGTAAATTACAGGGTTCTAATAGAGACAAAGGAATGATGAAGGTAAAGTTTGAGGAAGTCTACGCGGGGTCTGTGAAAAAATGCCATGTACATATGCGGGTATGGTGAAGAAAAGTCACGTACAATTTCCACACCATGGTATTCTAAATACCAGGGGTCTTTACCATGGAATTGACCAATAGTAATGAGCGAAAAAACATACATTTGATCCCGTCAAAGAATACCATCGACATTACTAAGGGATTGGATAAGGCCTAAGCTATATAAGGAGAAGGATATCAAGTGATAGTGTGTGCAAGTATTGGGCTATTTATGAATGGTTTGAAATGAAATAGGTGTGCATCAAGGAGCATGAAGATGGATTAGAGCTAATAAATCTGAAATGACTACATATTGAATAATATGTTTATGGTCTGGTAATTCTGTGATGATGATGTTATGATGTGTTTCTGTTACATTTTATGCCGAGATTTGGAGTTGTGTTGTACAGAAAAGGCATGACTCAGTGATTACATATATTTACATTGGTTTGCTTTAGATAAGTCACGTACGTACGCAGATCTACTTTTGGGTTGTCGTGTATATATTTTGAAGTATGGAAATATTTGTATGCAAGTATCAAATATGAAAAGCGCGTACATATGTAGAAGTTCTCCATAAGAGTCGCATACATCTACTAAGGTTTTGCAGTATGAATTGTTAATGATATCTGATCAGTTCTGTTATGTTTGATGTTTTCTATTGATGAAGTCTCTCTGATAATAATCTGTGTTTTACAGTATTGGTTAGTTTGAATGGATTTAGGAATGAAATGTTCCATAGTAATGATGTTTCTATGTGATGATCTATAAGTGGTTCAGAGATCTCTGATGGGTTCAATATGTGTTTCAGTGATTGTTTCAGTAGTGAAGTGATTTAGATTCAGGGTTCAATATTTTGAGATTTGTACTTAGGTCATCTTAAGAGAGAAGCGCGCACATACACAAGTATAATTCTGAACAATAGTGTATATATTCTGACATATGATTATTCAGGGTTTGCAGTGACATGATCTGATTTTTGTGGTGTGGTTTGGTATTCTAGTGAATGGGTATACAATTTTGAATCTTGTCCTCATTATCTTGAGGACCAAAAGACCTGGCTCTCACATATTTCAAGACATCACTTTATTCAACAATGATATATATTATGGTCTTCCAATCCCTGAAATTTTATGCATCTTCTAGCTCATGTTTAGGCTTGATAGAGGAACCCATGGTCAAATATCTTAGTCAAATATTACATTGTAGAAGAAAGTTTCTTCAAGGGAGATCTCAATGCCCTTTCCTTTAGCAAAGCTCTGAGACCATGTCAATTTTTCAAGTGCAGTAGATACAAGAAATTTTTTCTAAAAATGATAATAACTTCTAATGATATTTGATATTATCTTTAGCACTTCCATTTTATCATTAAGAAATTTCACTTTAGAAATTGAATCTGAGATGCAATAGGATAGAGTGATTACAATAGAAAAATGATGCACACAAACACAACAAGATTTACCTTGGGAAAACCCTCTTCTAGGGAAAAACCAAAAAATATTTTCTTGGAGAAATTAATGAATTCAACAAGAAATACTCTGATCTTTCTAGTGAAAATAAATTCAAACAGACCAACAAAAAAACCTAGTTCAAACCTAGTCAAATTGTCCACAAGTCGGGTCAAACTATTTCTCAGAGAATTTGGTCAATTCTAGTCAACTAGGTTGAATTTTATCCTGCTTCTCTTCCATGGAAAAATTGGTCTACTTCCAACAAAATTCCTAGAAGAATTTTGGCCTCCTTTCATATGTGCGGGGTCAAACAAAGAGGGAAAATAATAATTTGGTCAAGTGATGGACTGTTTTGGTCAAATTCCACCTTCTTTTCTTGTAATTCCTTTGCTTAGATGAATAAAATATAGTATTGGTGTGTGATCCAAATTGGCGGGTTGAGGAGGAAATATAGTAGCACATATATAGTCATATCATTAGCCCGAATGGGGTGATTAAAGGGGCACGCCAACTCGAAATATTAGAGACTTAAAATTTAAGTTTCAAAAATTGAAATTCCTTCTTTTGAAGACAACCTGGAATTCTCATTTATATTTATCATTTCTTATATACTTGGAGGGCTAAAATATAATTATGAATACCGACCATAGCTACAAAATTTGACACTTTTAAGATATAGTTTTCACTTACTTTTCTTAACAGTGTGTTCTTTTTCAATCCTTAAAAAAACTTGTTTTTTCCCTTATTTAAAAATATATTCATTTTTAGTTTTTTTAAACAATTGACCCCCCTCCAAAAATTAACATTTACAACTATTTATCAATTTATCTCTTTTTAATATTAGTTATTATTATTATCATTTGTAAATTAAAAATGCTTTGTATTACCAAAAAAGTCTTAGAAATTAAATAGTTGTTTTAACCATATCATAAAGGAGATTTACATTAACTCTTGGAGATGTTGGATAATTCATACTTCTCTACTACTCCTAGATTACAAAATTTAAAAAATGTATCCTCTAGATGATCACAAAATACTAAAGTCAAAACATATTGACAAACTATTAAAAAAAATAGCATAATGCCTTCCATAGATAACATAAATACACACCATTAATAATCATAGGAAGGGATGGGAGCAGAGTCCTTGCAACTCGATCTAGGAGGATCATCAATGTCTATATCAAAATTCAATTATCCTTCCACATGAGCGAGTTTGGAGTCAAGCTTGTCCATAGTAAAATGTTGGTTCTGCAACATCCTCTTAATGTATTCTAGGGAAGAAAACATGGTTTACCTTTCTACCTATTTTTATTTCAATACCAGACCAAGCAAAGTCTTCATCTACCACTAAAGAGCAACAAAATTAAGATATTTGTTTCTTTTTCCCCTAGTATGAGGAGGGTACGAAAACCATCCAGAATCTCAGAATTAGAGTAGGACCATCTCTTTGATCTCGCCTGAGTTTCCAACTTCCTAATTTTTCACCTTGTCTCTAGGGGGGTTGTATTAAAATATGAAGCGATTGAGTCCTAAGAGAAGAGTTGAGCCCTTCGTTGACCTAGTGGACTACTTCCACCACCAACCCTTCTACATTGCATGTGTTGTCTGGGAAAGATGACACACAAGAGGGGATCAAAATTAGAATTAAAACTATACCAATCAGGACCAAGGATGTGTTAAGAGAAGGACCTAGACCGATAATAACCAGAAGATAGAACCAACAAGGTACTGACACTGTCACAGTAGGACATATACCAAATTATACCACACAGAGGAGCCTCATACATAAGTTCCCAAAGATTGGCTCCACTCTCTAACAAGCTTCCTACAACCTGAGCTAATTGATAGAAAGCAAAACTCAAACCCCATAGAGTGCCAAAAATTCGATAATTGAAAAAGCTAAATAAAACCAAGAGGGCACAAGAAAATTAATGCCCGATAACAAACTTGACACGAGAGGTCCCTTACCCAGAATAAAACTTTTCATGAATTTCTTACCCCAATCTAGAACAAACCTATGACCCAACATGAGCATAGACACCATGAAAATAATTGGACATACAAGGACTAAGATAACAAAAGTAGGCAAAATACTAAGAATTGCAAGGCAAGTCAAAGGGGTAGATACTAGTATGCCAGTGTCTGTAAGCACAATTCGAGGTCGACATCGACCTCCATGACCAAGCACTGGAACGACTAATTAATTTTCCTCTGTCCAGTTGAATTCACCCCCCCCCCCTCAATTTAATTGGCTTCCTCTTCAAATTATACTACCCAATATTGCTACCAATTAGTTATACTTGTAACTCTCCCACCACACTAGGACACATTCTTCCAAAACCTAGCTTCAAGGACCAATTCCCCTTCTTACTGTCAGAGAATCCCACCCCCCTCCACTTCTCCAGCTCCAGGCAAGAAGCAATCCTCTCAGAATACGAACATGATACATAATTAGGTTAGAGTACCACAACACAAGAGATGGGTGAAGGGACAAGTAGCAAGGAGGTAAGCTCCTCAACCTCACACCTGTGACAACCATTCTCCTTCACCACCAAAATGAAAAAACTATTCAATGTCCCCTATCCACTATTTAATTCCATGTAGGTGGTTTCATGTAGCATCATGCTCAAGACGAGCCACGCCAACCCTGTCTTATGACCCTTAGGTGGGTGAAATGGTGGGCTCGTCCCTCTAAGACCCCTCTTCGGTATTGTGCACACCCTCATCAAGGATTCCCTATATTTATCTAGGTTAGCTTGGATATACCAAACCTTAAGTTTTTATTGGCACCCACCTTTCATTAATGCAAATATCTCGTCTTTGATAGCCAAGGTTCGCCAAACAATTTGCAACTTTATTTCTTGATATTCTAGAGTGGAGTACAATCATGCAATTTAGATGAGAGATAATTTCTATAATACGATCTATTAACAATTCCAGTCTTCAACTTTCTGCTAACTTAAGGGAGGATGTCCTATGAATGATTTTTTGAGCTATCATGATAACCAACATTGAATCCACATTGATCTGAAGTTTATGGTATCCTCATGTTATTACTATTTGCAGACCTTTCTCTAGTTCCTGGAACTTTGCCACATTATTGTTGGTAATATCACAACTTTGAGCGAATATGCTTAAAGTGTTCATTTTATCATCCCTAAAGACTCTAACAAACCTTGTGATTCCTGGGTTTCCCCTAGATGCTTCATCAAAATTCAAGTTAAAGAATCCAAAGGGAGGGGGGGCGAATATGCTGGGATAATTACTTCTTATCTTTGGAATTAGTCCTTTCACAGGGGTATACATATTTGAGGATAACTCTACATTTATTAGGATTTTTTCCTCCTAGTGATCTGTCTTCTAATATTCTAAGGACTAGGATTCAACTAATATGGTTTCCTTGATATTCTGTCTAACTATCTCCCACATCCTTTCAACTTATTTTATCTTATTCCTGAATATTATTTTTTTTGTTCTTTCCATATGGCCCAGGAGACAAAATCTCCTACAAGAGGCCATTCTCTATTTACCACAGGGTTCTTAATAAATTGTATCTCCATTTCTCAAACATGGCTATTATGTTCTCTGGTCTGTGATTGTTATATCCAAATATTGAGGTGATAAATGACCAAGTTTCTTCAGCATAATTACATGAATTTAGTAGGTTCTCCATAATTTCCTCTTGATTACCACATAAGTGACAATAAGATGACCTATAATATCCTTTCTTTCTTATGTGGTCCCAAGTCAGTGGCTTTCTTCTCGCCACTAGCTAGAGAAAGTGGGATACTTTTGGCCAAAAAATATTAGTCCATATATTTCGCTATATTATAATTGTTGGAAAGTATTTATGTCCTTCCAAAAGAGAGTAAACTTCATTTAGGTTGAACTTTCATTTAGTTTCAAAACCTCATTGTAATTTATCTATCTCCTAAGT
Organism: Pinus albicaulis; assembly: GCA_034641835.2. Taxonomy (NCBI): domain Eukaryota; kingdom Viridiplantae; phylum Streptophyta; class Pinopsida; order Pinales; family Pinaceae; genus Pinus; species Pinus albicaulis. The sequence continues at coordinate 386,141,399 of CM076574.1, forward strand.
GATTGGAATCCTCCTTTCCTACAACTCCCCGCTTAGGTTGTTGTAGAGATACTCCTCTTGATGCTCAATCCAATATTATTTATCTTCCACGCTCTCTAGCTAGAGACACGTTGGACCTACTTCCAGTAATCAACCACCTTGATCTTCCCTTGCTCCGTAGTGAAATTTTTTAATTCCCTAAGTTATTCTTTGTCACAAAGTCTGGGGTGTTGTTTCCAAGCCTCTTTCCAAAATAGAGCTATATCTCCTCTCCTGATTTCGCAGAAGAAGTGCCCTTGGACTAGGCTCTGGTTTTCTTGGGCCTGACTCTATATAGAGGAGGCTTGGGAGAAATCCAACTTTCATAGTGTATCCACTTGTGAAGAGGTTGTAATATTTTTCTTGTTCCAAATTCTCTTCCATAGTTCTCCTCCCCCTTGGATCCATCACCACAAGAGTTTCACGCATAAATATTAGTTCAATATTTTTAGATCACATAATGGTAGTACCTTCCACCAGCTTTAGGGTGCATAATTTCTCCCATGCAACCAATGACTAGTTCTTGGTTTTCTTAGTCCCTCTCCATAAGAAGTGCCTAAATTTATTCCTAATTTCATTGCAAATATTCATTGAAGCCAAAATCACTGCCATGTGGTAAATAGGAAAATCCTGAAGGATGATTTTTAGTAGCACCAGTCTCCTAACTACATTCAAAGATAAAGATGTCCAATTGTTTAACTTGGAAGAAATAATCTAAAGGATATCTTTTTGGTAAGAGGCTTTCTTAGAGTTGGTCACCAATGACACTCCAAAGAATTTATTTGGGAGGTTCACAATTTGGAAATCCATGATTCTAGCTAGATGACGCTGGATGGGAGCATTGAAATTAAAGAATACAATACTAGTTTTATCATTGTTGATAATAGTTCAGTTTCCTCCCTAAAATCTAAAAGGACATGACATATTTATTTTGAATATCTGAGAATGGCTTGACAAAATAACAAGATATCGTCCTCGAACTATTGATGATTTATAGGGAGGTCATTTCCATACAGACACAAGCCTTTGAAAATGCTCCTTTCGAATGCATTTTTCAAATATTTACCTAACCCCTTTGTAGCCAAGATGAAAATAAATGGCAATAGGGGGTTGCCTTTTCTCAAGTCTCATGAAGGGTTAAAGGTCTTAGTGGGGGACTCATTGAGTAGTATGGAGAAAAATGGGGTTGAGATAAGAGATCTAATTTAAGATATCCAATGCCACAAGAATCCAAAGGAATCAAATACCTAAACCAAATAATCCCAATTCAACTTGTCATAATCTTTAGATGAGTCCAACTTGATCAACATGCTCTTCTTCTTCAATTCGTCAGAGAGTGAACTACTTCATGAGGCATAACTATTCCGTGGACAATATTTTGCCCTTCTACAAAGCTGATTTTCTCTAGTGAAATTAATTCTTTTAGCAATGGCTTCAAACAATTGACAACAATTGAGGATATAATCTTATAGAACACATTACACAACTCTATGGGTCTAAAACCACTTGGGTCTTCCGAATTACTTGTCTTGGGAACTAGAGTTATGAGTCTGGCATATAAACATGTCCATACCTTCTATAGATGTTTGGGATCTTCCACCAGCACATATAATTCTTCTCCAACAAAATTTTAGTAGTGTTGGAAGATTGACAATACTGGGGGGTGGGGGGAGAGGGGGTGAATCAGTATTGTGCACTATTCATCAACTTGTGCTATTTTTTTCCCTTATTTAAATAACTGAATCATCACTTGAATTCGAAACACATTATGATTCATGCATAGGTAACCATGAGAGCAGCAACGCAAAAACCATAAGATAGATAAAACAATAATGCACATAGGAACACGATATATAAAGTGGAAACCCTTCCGAGAGAAAAACCGCCATCTACTTTCACTCTACTTCTTATTATCATCAAAATATTATTTTTACATAATCATTGAACACCACTAATGTGTAAGCCACAACTTGATAATATTTTGAGAAACTCTCACTTTATTACACGACGAAAGTCACCACTTCATGAACTTTGTAGGGTACCACCTACTGGAAGCCACTATTCCCAAGTTCTCATGCCACTTCTTTAAGGATGCCACTACACCAAAAATATGCAAGCCACCACTTGCTATCACTGAAGGCCCCAACCTTCAAGCTCTTCTATGGACCACATTTCAAAATATTTCATACTAGGATCCACTACTCTCTATACAATATAAATGTAAATCTCATTTCACAATTTTTAGAATGGACCCACTTAGTCTTCTCTACTCATTAAGAATACATCTCACTACCAATTCCTCACACCAGCATACATTCAAATATTTTTAACAATAACAATACAAATTACATGGCATCAATATAAAATCGTTGCACATAAAAACTCAACCATGTAGCACCAACAACATACTCCCAATATATAGGAGTAATATATCAAACTAACAAACCCCAAAAACAACATGTATATGAATCAATCTAATACTCCGACTATATAATTACAGGGCAGCTACTTCAAAACACTAATAGTATCATATAAAATTTCTGCAACAATATAATGCTACAATTCCAAAAAATAATTCCCTACATCAACAACAATGTTAACAAACCTCAACAACAATATAACCAACACTGTCAATATTCTGCCATAATTCCACGGCTGGATCTGTAATACAAATAAAAAATATGACCATTATAATGTTGCTTTCTTCTAAAGCTTAGCTATGTAATATGATCCTTGTCTGCATTATATTTTAGGTGTATTCATTCTACTCCAAAAACATAGCAACTAAACTCTATTATTGATCCAAGTAAACTCATTTTAAATCAATTTACCCATGTCACAAATTTGACGACACCATCACATTAATTATCTTTCACTTCATCTTTGTGACCAAATCAAATAATTAATCATGACCAATTCAAATTTGTAGACCCCAAATTTGTCAACACAAAATTTTCGGATGCCAAATTTGCAAACACTAAATTTATGAACGTTAAATTTCTTAACGCAAAATTTGCGAAGGACAAATTTCCGAATGCCAAATTTACAAATTCCAAATTCGCAAATGCCAAAATTATGAATGCAAAATTTTCTAACAGCAAATTTTTGAATGCCAGATTTACAAATGTCAAATTTGTGAATGCCAAATTTGTGAATGTCAAATTTGTGAATGCCATGTTTCTGAATGTCAAATTTGCAAGTGTTAGACTTTATCAAATTCAAACTCTGCTCAAAATTTTTGTCAAATTCTTCAAAATCTTTCCCATCACCTATACAACCTCCAGAAACCTCTGCAAGACCTATAACACAACAAACATATGATCATAATCACAAGTCCGCAAGCGATTCTTGCCTATTGAAATCAATTCCAACACAACTACCTCTAGAGTTGACATTAATGCCAACACCATGCTGCCAACATTCTCCTGCTTTCGCATTGATAGAAACCTTTAGCGACATTACCAACTTGATCTTCTACACTGATCTACAATCTTCTATGACTGGACGGTCTTACACTTTCTCATGTGACTTTCTCACTCTCTGCTAATGGTAGTGGCTGTGTCACTATCCCCCTTTCACATCAATGGAAAAGGGAGTCCAATCTTCATTGAAACACCATGTTGACACCAATAGGGAAGGCTAATACCAATAGTTTGCTAATGAAATCAGATCAGCTGCCAACATCCCTGTAAGAAAATTATGTCTCTAGCCAACACCATGCATTATTCATGTTGAATATGCTCCCCTTGAACATGTGATGGCGTTGCAAATAAAATTTTCCAATCTATTGTACAAAAAAATATGTTGATGCCGTTTCCTTCTTTCCATTTGCAAGATACTACACAAACTGAACCAAAGGCTCCATAACACAACATGGAAAAATGATATACAATGAGATATAGGGCTTCATAAGCATGATGCATGGCTACATCAATGAAATACAATGTTGCATCAATGCCATCCATAGGTCCACTCATGGTTGTAATGTGACTCATCTCTGTGCATGATTATGAAAATGACTTTCTTCCTCATGCATGCCTAAGACCAAGACCATATCATAAGCATTAAATATTACATGGATAATACATTAAATGTAAGGTCATAGAAATGATATCCAAGTTCATACAAGGCTAAATCAATACTTAAGACTCTCTCTCCAAGACATTACCAATGATGAAATCAACAACGTACAGGGCTAAATCTTGCACTCAACAATGCTTTACATGGCTGAAGAAAATGTCTCACTATAATGCAAGCCAAAAATATCTTCCTCCCAACTGTGAATCATAATAGGGTTTCTCATTCATCTAACAAATGATATCATGATATGTACATAAAAGGTTGATTTACATGCCTTTTTCACTCATGCTACAATGTATGGTTTTACTACAAGCGAAGAAATAATATGCAAGCCTTGAAACCCTAGTCTCATGCATAGCTCCCCCTGAACTCATTATACCTTCTTGGTGTCCACCCTCTTCATTGTTCCTTTGGAATTGATAATGCATGTAGGCTCTCGATCACGATTATGTTGTTGTTGCTTCTCATACTTATGCCTTCTCATGTTTCCATGTTCCTTCCATAAGCTCTCGCTGAGGATATGCACCCCTCATATCTCTTCTACGATATGTTTTGAATAGATATATCAAGTTTTAAATATGGAATACAAAGGGGGCCTAGCTGTTCCTACATCATGGGTTTCTCCTTGTTGAGGAGGTAAATCCCCTCTGCGGATAGAGGCGATCCCTACTAGCCCAGATCGGGTCTAGCAACAATCATCAAATGCTACAGCGCAAGTTCCTAATTGCGAATAAACAGACCAACGATGGAGGCCTACCTGGAGTCCAATGCTATGATTCGTAGAAGAGAGCGTTCCCGTTCCTTAGCCTCCGCAGATCACGATCCTCCCACGATCTCCGCGGATGGACACCTGCACATCCAAAGAAACAACACGAATACAAGCATAAAATCCAGAATATGCAACTATATCAGTCAGAAAGGATATAACTCATATTAACATAAGTGAAAATGGAGTGGAACCATAACCGTAATCATTCATTAAATAACAATCGAAAGAGAGTACAACCAATGTTCTGACGCTGAGGTCTCCTTCGGAGGGGTCTCCAGTCGTACACGTCTCGCAGAGCCTGCCAGGGATAGGACAAGCCTCTCTTAGAGTCTCTCGACGATAGTCTCCTTGCTTGAGTTTGGCCTTAGGGAATCAAGAAGGCTCTTGCAGCATAAGGATATGAAAGCTCTTGGGAAATTGGAGATTCTGGAACTGGGCACTTCAAGACTAGCTTGCAATGGCAATGAGCTAGCTTTTATAGATGGAGGAAGGGGAGTTGGGATCCCTATAATTGTGGGATTTTCCCTATCTTCAAGGAAGCTTCCATGAGAGGTGGCAAACCACTTCCCTTTCATGGAACTCCCGGAGCCAAACCTCCCAACTCAAGATAGATAACAGTTTCTGAGTCTGTTGAAACGAAACTTCTGCCATTCTTATTTAAAAAACACTCCTTAAATTGGTTGGTGCGACTGCGACTTTGGGACAGAGTGCCAGTTGGCACGGCCTCTTTGTAGGATTTTCCTCATTGGTGCGAGTGATGAACTGACTACCTGCGCCAGTGCAAAAAGGGATTTTTTTATGGTTTTCTGCAAGGATATGTCTTTAGGGAAATTGAAGCTCATTTTTAGAGGAATGCAATGATAATGGTTTCAAGGCATGAAATTGCACACAGGTCACAAAATAGGCCCTCCAATGTGAGGGATGGGGAAAGGTAGGGATGTTGACAAATTACTGTGTAATAGATGCCCCCTAAAGCATGAGGCCCGAGAGAGAGAGAGGGGTGAAATGCTTTACGAGAACGTGTCCAACTGAAACTCCGTCGTCGGAAAACCTGCGTGGAGAAATACAACTGATATCTCAAGTACATGATGTATATGCGGTATGGGCGCAGCTATCCGAAACAGAGTATACTATA